>JAUPMG010161703.1:0-24451 GCA_031762675.1 Pachysandra terminalis | reverse complement strand
AGAGAGAGAGAGAGATGTCCCCCCACTCCCTTTAACACACTAGCCTTTTGAACCCTTTTACAGAATGTCCCCCCACTCCCTTTAACACACTAGCCTTTTGAACTCTTTTACAGAATCTAAAAAATTGTATTCCCATTCGGAAACCCAAAATCACTACTAATCCAGCTAAGAAGAAGAATATGCATAAAATACAATTTTGGACCATAAAAAAATTTGAGACAAACCTAACCGTCTCCACCTTGGCTAGAATTCAACAAACTGGCAAAGTACTGAAAAGATCATCTTCTCAACTACACCAAATAAGGTGTTCCAAAACAATCGTATAGCACGTTGATCATCTTCTCTAACACTTTGTGTGAAACTCTTGAAGCCAAAGCTATTATTCTCGCTAGATTTATCCACCTTAACCAGTGCATTTGCTAAAGCTTTGATATCAATTGTTGTGGTATCAGAATCTCCCAAACACAACCAGTATCTATTGTTGTGAAAAACATTTCTTGATTTGAGTTGCGTAATATGTGAAAAAATGAATAGAGAAATAAGAAACAACTTAAAAAACAAAGGGATTTACATGGTTCACCCAAAAAGGACTATTTTTGATCGAAAAGAGAAGCCACAACCACTCTTCACAAGCATTATACCCTCGAAACCCAGAGATTATCTCTTTCACAAGAGCCAACAACAAGAGGTGATCATCCGAATGCAATCCAAATGCTATTTTCAAGAAACAACCTAATCCCAAGAGCAAACATGATCATACGCTAAACACCAAGAGCACACTCCTAAATAAAGAGCAACAGTTTTACCTTAAGAAACTCTTAATCATGGAAATGTCTCCTTCAATCTCCATTATGGACATTCTCTCCAAGGAGAGAACCCCTCTCTTTTTAAAACCGTAGGCTTAAGAACACTTTTATAGAATCCAAAATACTGTATTCATATTAGGAAACCCACAACCACTCCTAATCAAACTAAGAAAAATATTTCTAAAAAAAATACAATTTTGGACCAATAAAGAATTCGAGGCAAACCCAAAAATAAGATACATATAAAATACCTATCGGCTAAAGGGGCATTAGATCCACAGACTTGTTTCCAAATGATTGATAATGCCCACATTGAAGTAAACCAAGGAATTAGATGAAGCAACACACAGGAAGAGGATTGAAGAATAAAAGGACTGGCTTAATAGTGATAACTGCCAAGTTGGAGTGCTAAAACAAAGTTGACAATTCTAGAGTAATTGGTGTTTTAGGTAGTGTTCTAAATGTCGGCAATATGTCGCCATTTTGGACCTGGGTGACACAATACATTAAGGGAAAGGATAGTTAATTATAATGCTCTAAGAGAGATATTTCTTATGTGAACATTAATAATGCTTTAAGAGAGATATTTTATTATAAAATTTCTAATAAAGTATTATATCACGGTTTGATTAAGATATTACTCATTTTGTGATAAGTTAATGCATTTCAGTGTTTTTCTTTAGTCCAAACCAATACATTGTCCATAATCCATAAAGTATGTTGTTTATGAATATGATTGAGAAAGAAAGTATAGGAACATTGTTATTTCTTGTAAACAATCTCTATTTTTTTTGGACATTTTAGAGTGGGGCTGGGTCCATCTCGGCTGATCCGATTCAGTTTTGCTTGAGCCAATACCAAAATGAAACTGATATATAAGTGTCTAAAAGTTGCAGCATCAGCATGACATGGTCCTTCTGTTTATCACACAACGTCCAAGGCTTATTTAATCCAAAAGGCTTTTCAGCATAACGAGTGTTTCAACTAATCAACAGAGAACTACACAGTATTCAACAGAAAATAAGTACCAAGAAACTTAAGAAATCAAAAATATGAGGGATGAGATCGTAAAGAATGACCTGGACAAAAGTTCCGTTTGTAGCCATTTGAATTTGGTGGCTTGAAGAAGCGTCTCATGGATGGGAACAGGACATGCTGTACAGTCCATTCACGCTGGGCCCATGCAGTTTTCGCTTCCGAATGTAATTCATGATCAATGTCATCCTCTATGACTCCATCATCGTCTATGAACATCGAAGAAAAAAAAAAGGAAAAATAAAAAAAAGATGATAAAGAAATAGAAGTAAAATAAAAAAGAAACTGCCATCATCTGTTCTAAACAATAGTCACATATCCAACCATGTGAACAACACTTCATATTTGAAACATCACTTAGATATTACCAGGAAAAATATGGGCTTCTCACCTAAAATCAACGATTCGTATTATTATTGTTTGTACTGCACCATGAAATTTTCTAGTTTCATTTTCTTCTACAAAGTTAATGATTAGCCAATGCTTTGCTTGAAAGAAGGCTGAATAGGGGGTGTTATAGTCAGAGATAGTTATAATCGTGTACAATTATTTTCGGGTATTGGGTTGATGAATGTTATTAAAAGTGGTGGCCTAGGCAACCAATGGTTTTTTGGAATGCATCTAGGCAATAGCTTAAGTAGGATTTCAGGCTAAGCGATCAAGTGGTTTGATTAAAGAGCACTTATTTTAATTAAACCAAATAAATTTAATCATCATTATCAAATGCCTTCCCAAATAGTTGGGGTCAGCAACAAGAATCCTATTCCTCCATCCCAATATGTGAAAAACCATATCTTTAGTCAAATTACAAGTATCCACATCCTTCTTGATTGACTCCATCCTGGTTCCTTTTGATCTTCCACTCCCCCTCTTATATCCTTCAATTTTTTCTTTCTCAGACCTTCTCACAGCTACTTCCCTGGGTCTTTGCTTTACATGCCCAAACCACCTTAACTTACTTTCCTTATCTTATCTCCTATTTAACCCACACCCAAACACCCTCGATTATGTTCATCTTATAGATATGTTGCTTCATAGTTGCCCAACATTATGATCCATACATCATAACAGGCCTAATGGTTGTCCTGTAAAATTTTCCTTTTAGTTTGAGTGGAACACAACAATCACATAGCACTCTGGAAGCACAAATCAGATAAATTTAATAAAACATAATATATTAACATTAAGTTTTAACTAAATTATTTAAATTTAATAGAACTTTAACTTAGTGTAGTCAATTATTATTATGAGCTTTATTGTTTGCAGGTTTAGAGAAGGAAGGCTCTTGACTCTCAAGCACTAACATCCGTACAGTATGTCCTTCCTCATCTATCTTCTCCCACAACTGCATCACAATATATTTTTTCTTTTCATTTTCACAAAATCCTCTCCCTTTTTCTCTTTCTCCTTCTCTCAGTTCTTTTGATGACTAGCTCATAAAAATCTACAACTTACCACTTTTTTACTTTCCATTTCATAGAACTCGCTTTGTTGTTTCTTTCACTTTGGCAATTTTTTTTTCATATTCAGCACAACAATTCTTTGATAGGTTGAGGTGCTAGGATGCTCAACACCCCAGATGTAGTGACCCTGACCCTAGCATTTAATTTGATAATTAAATGATAGTTAATCCTTATTTTAAACCTTAGGATCTAATTGTAAGAAGAAGGGCTGAATCGGACCCTTATGTAATTTTGAAAGAATAGTGGTAACTTGTATTAATTGCTGTGAATTAGGTAGACTGGGCTTGGACCTTAAACAATAAACTCAAATTGGACCATGGACTGGTCGAATAACCCATTGGGCTTAAGGTAAGGCTAATTAGGTAATTCTACCTTTATTTGAATTAATTGAGTGGGATAACGGAATTTTCCCACTAACTCACGTACCTTCCAAATAGGAGAAGGAGACTCTTTGTTGTTTCACACGTCCAAAACGAAAGAGGGAAAGAAAGAAATCTGGGTTGAAGGAAAAGAAAGAAAAAGGAAGAAGAAGGCTAAAAGGAAAACTTGGCGATCTTCTAGTGCTGGAAATCTGCAGGGAAAAGATCTGAGAAGAAAGAGGTAGGGATTCTCCATTGATCTTACGGTAGTTATATTCGTAGGATTGTAATGATGCTATAAATACATGTAGGTGATTGCATGAGTCTATGGTTATACATGATCAAATCTGTTTAAATAAGATCTTGTGGTGTTTGCATATTTGTATGGAATAACATTGTGTAAAGGATTTATGTGATTAAATGAATAAGTATGAATATGTTCATGTTTTGAGGTTATTGTGATGTTCTTATGAATTAATTGTAATTTCCAGATTTATTTCATATGTGATTATGAGATTTAAGCAATGCTGATATGTGTGTATAATTTTAGAATGATACGTTGAGATTTGATTAGGTTCATGATGATAGGAATTAATCATATTATGTTTAGAAGTGTAAATTGAGTATGTGAGAGTGTGGGCACGAAGCCCTAGGAAAAATACCAAATTCTGGGTTAGAGTTGTCGCTTGGTAAGACTCTCGGTAGATACCGAGAATCTACCGGAAAAACCCATAAATTATGAGCTCTCGGGACAATCTACTGAGAATTTCGGTAGGAACCTTGGCAGATACCGAGGATCTACCGAAGCTCAAATGAACCCAAAATCTATGGGGAGCTTTTATGTGATGATTTAGACATGTTTGCAAGGTTAGTTAGTTTGCAAAATGAATGGTTTTGGCCATGTAATGAAAGGTATGTAAATAGGTTTAATTTTCAGTATGATACGGCAGTTTCCGAACGTGATATGATGAGGATATGACCTTAAAGAGTTTGGATATAGAAAGTGGATATCAACATGAGGTTAGGAAGGTTAGTAATGTTAGTATAGAGAATTGAATTGTGTAAATGGTGCTAGTAGCTTCCAGTGGTTTGTCTTGTGATAGGTTCTATTGTCTAAATTGTATGATGTATGAGTGGCACCGAGAGTATCTACAATTTGTGTGTATGATTGATTGTGATATTTGAATTATGAATGTTTGTGAGTGGTGCTGGGAGTATCCACTGGAAGTCGATGGGATTGATTACGTGTTTGGTTATGATTGTTAATGAGTGGTGCTGGGAGTATCCACTGGAAGTCAATGGGATTGACAATTTGTAATGGTGTATTCTACCGTGTGGTGAAAGCCCCTTAAAGAATAGTGGACTGGTGGTATTCTACCGTGAGGTAAAAGTCCCTTAAAGAATAGTGTGCTGGTGGTATTTTACCGTGAGGTGAAAGTCCCTTAAAGAATAGGAATGGTGGCATTCTGCAGTGGGTGCAAGTCCCTTAAAGAATGTAATGGTGGCATTTTACCGTGGGTGCATGTCCCTTAAAGAATGGGTTGAATGTTGAATGAGCATGTGATTGGGCTAAGCCTAATTACCCCTTGCATTGCATATGCATCATCATTTACATTTCATTGTACATATGTGCATCATATCATACTCATTAATCATTGTGTATGTTTGACTTGAAGTGAATGCTTATGAGTACTTCCTAATTGATTGTTTGTGTTGTGTTTGTATTGTGACATGTGTTTGGTGACATGGTGGGACTATGTGGATTTAACTATGTTTGTGGCATGGTTGAACCATGTGGATTAGTTAAGGCATGATCGGATCATGTAGACTATGTATTGAGGCATGGTGGCACCATGTGATTTACTTGTTAAACATAGTGAGACTATGTGGCTTGTTTGTATGCATAGTGGGACTATGTAGATTGTATGTTATGCATAGTGGGACTACGTGGTTTGATTATTTGTGCATGATGGGATCATGTAGATTATGTTTTAATGCATAGTGGGACTATGCGGATTAGGTGTAATGCATGATGGGATCATGTGGGCCTATGGTTTATCATGGTGGGACCATGTGGATGAATTGTTATGATGTGATATGAATACATGTGTGACTTGCAATTATAATGAGATTATATGATTGATAAACTGTGATGGAATGTAATGGGATTACATTGTGCTATGTGATATACATATTGACTAGTATGTTTAATATGATAATGAGCATGCTAATACAATGTGAATGATATATTATCTGTTGGGTGAAATTGCACGAATTAATCCGTGTTATTATGATTCTACGAAGATAGTTATTGTAAATTCTTTGGATTTCTCTACGAGGCGTCGGCTGACCCTATATTGAAACAAGTAATCAATTTATTTGAGAAGCGGGACGGGAGAGGAATTTCTTTAGATTCAGATGCATGAATAATACAATGGATTATATTCAGTTTTTATTATTGACTTTGGTTTTGACTCGATGGGTCATTGAAGTTGTAATAGACTAGATATTCTTTTGGTTTGTGGGATTAAGCTTAACTTGCATTAGTTAAGTTAAAGGTTTTAAATTATTCAGTTTTCCTCTGGTTTATGTTATTTAAACTCTGATTAACCATGAGAGTGGGTATGTGTTATGATTGGCTATCTGCATCCATGCATTGGATTCGAAGGATATTCCCTTGTGAATCCTCGAGATCCTATATGTCAGATTTGGGGCGTGACAATAGTGTTGGACCGTGGTTGGACCGGTGGTTAAAATGGAGAACCAAGTCGTACTCTATAAATATAAGTGGTTGAGTCTGGTCTGATTAGCACTCTAATTAGATTCAGATTTGAGGGTTTTTGAATTTTATGCATCGTAAATATTTTTGGAGAGAAGAATAGAATGAGAGTTCCTGCAAGACTTTGCAGAGATTTGATTGTGGTTTCTTCGTCCTTCTTCGGATTGTCTTCGACCATTAAGTTTTTGTTCGTGATTTCTAGAGGCGAGAAGCCTTGTATTTTTCTTGGATTTTTCCTGATCAATTTTTGAGGTAGATGTCCTACGACCAACTAGTTTTCTTTATACCCTTTGATATTAAGTTGCAAGTGATGGCTTCAAAACCTGAAGGCGGGGTTTTATGTGTTTGTGAGTAGTGTATGCTTTAAATGGAAGGGAAGCAACATGTATTTCTGATTATGTATTATTGGAAGTGTTGATATGTTCGTTGTGTTGCTAGTGAAGTAATAGGAATTTTATAACCTAAACGATTTTATCAAGGAATTTAATTGGTAAAATTATACATGTGGATTTCATTTTTAAATTGGTTTTAATCCATATTTTGACCTAGTTGTTTTGTTTGATCGATTCGAGTAGTGTAGGAGTTTGGAAATTTAGAGGGTTTCATTGTGTGTACATGAAGTGGCCTCAAGAAGCCTTTGGGACGACTAGAGACCGACTTGGATACCTAAAAGCAACCCAGAATTTTCTAAGTTCCGCGGTATTGGGCGATTGGACGAGTGCAACTGGTCGACCAGGTGGGAGTTTGATCGACCGAAGCACTGGCCAGTTGGTCCTGGTCGCATAAGTGTAGGTTTCTGTTTGTAGGTACTCGGGCGGCCATGTGAGGTAGGTAAATGTCCACGTATTTTTATTTCTCCATTTACTTGAGATATTACATGTAAATAAAGAAACACCCCAATTTGGATTCAATAAAAATACTCTCAGACCCTAGTTTTGAATGAGTAAAAAGTCAACTCTCCAGTTTTATAACAAAATTCGGTTTTTAGCATTTTTGTCAAAACCATGATTTTCGAGTTGGGAAATTTTTAGCTAAAAATTGAGGCCCATGGTTTTTGTATTATCTAGTTATATTACAACTTGATTAAATACCAAAAGTTTGGTAGGAAAAGTATCATATCATAGTCTTTATAAATGTTTTAGTGAAAAGTCAACGTTTTCAGACTTAATCAAATTTTCACTCTATTACTGGTTTGACTATGTACTATGATTGCTTTGACTTGTGTGTGATGGGACTATACGTGTATATGGGTACACGTGTAATCCCAAACAAGTGTGATGAATGAATGTGATTGTGATGGTTTTGGATTAATGTTATAATTCTCAAGTAAATATAAATGAGTAAAATGTGTGATACTGAGATATGGAATGTATGATTTCAGAAAAGTTTGATATGAGTAAATGAATGTGGTAGGATTGTGATTATGTGATGAATTATGATGATCATAAATAACATGTTAGAAATGATAGATGATTATGCATATGATCTATGAGATGAGAATAATGTGTAAACGCAATGCATGTACAAGATAATTGTTGTGCATGGTGTTGATTGTAAGCATGATCCCCATGTTTTATTTATGATAGCATGTATGCTTAGATGTTGATTGTTCACCCTAGGATTGGTTTGGTGAAAGGACCTTAGTAGGGGCATTAGAGATGTCATACCATATGGATTAGCTTTAGCTAATATGGTCATCACGGGTTAATAGGCGCGAGGGACCATATTGTTAAGTAATGATAGGGTAACTAAGCTTATGGAGCTTAGTTGATCCATTATAGTTTTGAGTCTATTTAGTATGGATAGTCAGCTATATTTTGGGTTGTTTGTCTATAATGAATTGAACAAATGAATTGGGAAACTTCATGTGGCTTATCACGGTGGTTGTGTTTCACTTTACCTTAAGTGGGATCCGTGGGTTCGAGTCCCTAAGGGAAAATAGGTTGGGCAATTATGACCCATGGGTTGAAAGTCCCTAGAACTGCGTTGCACACGTAGATTATGTGATGATTTTATCCAGCCAGTGTAAACTGGGATACGAGAGGTTTGATCCTTGGTAGAAAGTTGGATCGTCTTTTGGTTATGATGGGTATCCGTAAGTCCATTATAGGGATTTGAGACAACTCACCTGATAAAAGCACCGCCAATGTCTTGTTGTGCATGTTATATTATTTATGTTGTTGCATGTGCATATCGTTATAGTGGATTACATGCAGACACATTTGTGTGAATTGTGGGTTTTCGTTTCGTTTATTGGGTGGTTGGCATGAGTGTACTGTGGCATATGAGATGCTATTGGATTGATGTATGTGATGTACATCACTCGATGCGATATTGTTAGTGCATATATTTGTACATATTCACCGACAAGTATGAGCATGACACATGGCACCCAAAAGGGACAGTAGAAGCGCCACATACGACGTATGAAGAAACCAATAGAAGCGCGACACATGTCATGACAAAGATACACAAGGTGCGACGCATGGCACATGAAAGTTACAGATGCGCAATGCGTGACGAGAAGGATCAAAGGCAAGTGAGCTCACGTGCTCGGCCCAGCTATCCAAAAAGAGAAAAAGCGCGGGATTGATCAACCCACATTCTAAGAGGAATTCAAAATAAGGCACGAGAAGTTTTCAGAACTGAACTAAACGGTTAGATAACCACTCAGAGTATTCTATAAAGACACAAAAGACCTGCTCCTTCAATCCCCCTGCACATCATAAATAACACCAGCGCAATGCTGCTGTAAAGCTCTGAGTCACCTATCCTCTTCATTGTTGCCTCCACTGCAACAACAGTGTTCGGTTCCTCTACTCCTCACCAGCCACTCTCTCAAGAGTATTGCTCTCAACATTGGTAAGACCTTCCAGCCTACATGTGGATAACGGCCGCTGGAACATTAATCCCCTTTGTTCACCAATTAATCCAATTAGGGTCTGGTGCTCTCAGCCTCAAACTGATCACCATTGTCATCCCTTGGGAAGCTACTCTCAGCCTAACGGTCGCTTATCCAGTTGCACGTGGTTCACGACTGCTGTGATAACCACCGCGATTCACCAGTTTCCTTCTATCTTTTCTATTTTTATCATCTACCTCGAGGATTTGTTCTCAGTTTTGCTGGTAGTCTATCTAGTCAGACCGTGACCACGACCTCTGTGATAACCACCACTGGTTCACCAGTATTCTTTCAATCTTTCTTTATGTTTCTTTTTTTCTATAATCAGTAGTTATGTTATTTGCATGAATAAAAACCTGATTGAAAGCAAGACTGTGATGCATTATCCTCTTGATTTTTGGCATTATTTTCACCTATCTGAAGGACTCAAACAAAGGAAGAACCCCAACCATTTGACAATCTCCTAATATCCTAATGAACGCACAACTGGAGGCTGATTGCACAACCGATTGCCCCGACAACTTGGTTTAGTCAGTGTTAACCGGTGCCTAGGGTCAAAACCTGAAACCCCAATCTTGGACTAGACTAAGTCCACGCCTGCGCGAGATACACACCCATGCACCTACGCCCAGGGTCAAGTGCATGTGCCATTGGTTGCGCATGGCTGAGAGGGGACCAGGAAGGGAAAATACCCTTTTTGGCACGCTCGATGGGACACCAGGTGTAGAATATTGCCAAGAAGGAGCACCTGGCTTTCAGGGGAGGACACAGATGAATATCTGCCTTTAGGAGGCGGAGAGCAACAAATATGTGATTCTCCCAGAGTAGAAACGATTAATGAGTTTGGGTCTGGGTCTGAACCCACTCATCATTCGGGAGACCTAGATGGGTCAATACAGGCATTACTCCAAACCTTGACTAATATGTTCCGTAGTGGATGACCGAAACTAATTGGTATTTCACATTACTTCATTAGAACATTGACTGGGTAACGGCCACTCCTAATAATAATTTGGGGGATACTACTCCTCCAGTGGAGAATACACCCATGGTCGTCAGAAGAAATGGTTGTAACGAAAATCTAGCCACACCAGGTACTGGAAGCAGTCAGGAGGCACCCAGGCTAAGTGACAGGAATGCCAGGGGGCAACCCCAGCCTTAAATTTAGACATTGGTCAGGGGGCAGCTTTGCCTTTTATGGCCGATGATGAATTATTTCAGGAGATCAATGATGTGACCGGGACCAAAATCCGGTCTACCACATGGTGCAAGAGACCTTAGGCCAAAAGAATGACTAGGCTTTTATGCAGAAGGTTGTATCCTGTGTGGATCGACCATCGCCATCAATTCCCTAAGGGGTTTAAAATACCAGAATTCTCCCTGTTTTCGGGCGAAGATGGTCAGTTTAACATTGAGCACATCGGACGCTTCACCGTCCAATGTGGTGAAGTCTCGACTAATGATTATTGCAAGCTGAGGCTATTTGGCAATTCCTTAATAGGATATGCCTTCACATGGAATATAACTCTGGCTCCCAACTCTATTCACGGTTGGAGTGAAGTAGAAAAGAATTCCATACTCAGTTTTATAGAACTAAGCCAGAGGTTTCAATGGCCGATCTGACCAGACTAAGACAACTGCTTGATGAATCGGCCGACAGATTTATAGCCCGTTTCAAGAGGGCTAAAAACAAGTGCAAGTCCCTGAGACCGAATTTGTGAAATTAGCCCAAAACGGTCTGGGGATAGAACATCGAAGACGTTTGAGGGGATGTAATTCAATGATCCGTTCGAACTATCCTTCAGGGTGACTAAGTATGATGGCTTCTTAAAGAAGAAAGCCAACAAAAGCTGGCCACGTTCAGGACCTATTACCAGGACCCAAACTATGAAATAGACTTGGCTGAAGTAGTAGCCAAAACTCCAGTAATATGTCCGTCTTTAAGGAGGAAGGACGAACAGGTATCTGACCAAGATTTCAAAAGGACCGTCTATGACAACAGTAAAAGATATTCATTTGACGTATTTAAAAATGATGAGATCTTTGACCATCTTTTACGGGAGAAGTTCTTATGGCTTGTAAATAGTCACAAAATCCCTTCACCTGAGGAATTAAAGAAGGGAGAATACTATAAGTAGCAAGGCTCAAAAACACATTGTACCAATCAATGCGGTGCCCTTCAAGGTTGTTGACCCAGAGAAAAGTCTCAAAACAAAAGATCCGTGATTGATAAAGGAAACAATTTCCAACTGAGAAGGTGCGGTGAGACTGTCACAGGCAACCTACAATGAACCCTAGGCAAATCGGAAGAGTAAGCCTCTGCCGTGTGACAGATGCCTCAGGGAACTCTGTAAGCGGGTCTGGCGCCGAGTGGAAGACCGTGACAAGCTACAACCTCATCACCGACCATGGAACAAATGGTCGAGGTGGGGGCAAGAAGAAGCTCGGTCATGGCGAAGCATGGTAAACCATTGCTTATAGAGCACAATAGGTGGAATAGCGTCACCCATCCAAACTTTTCACATCCAGTTCAAAAAATGACCAAGACCCAAAAGAGGAGATGGCAACGGTAGCAAGCCAATCATAGAAGGATCGACATTCATCGATCTGAATACCGAGGCCTGGTGATCAGGCAGAAAGAAATGATGGCAATATGCTCACGAAAAGCCTTTGAGGCAGAGGTCTCAGATCAATGGAGCTTAGTTGGCCTAGAGGACGACTACGCCATTGCCTACCTCGTTGATCGAGACGACGAGAAGACTAAACAAGTGATAGAGGTATGAATGATCAAGGAATGAGGTATATCTTCCAACTCAACGGTCGTCCCTTCTCGGATGACTGAAAATGTGACATTTGAAAAGCCACCTAAGAGGATTACTCAACATTTCAAACCCCTATATATCAGTGTCCATATGGACAGGATCCCGGTCACCAAAGTCCCGGTGGAAAATTGTGCAACGTCAAAATACTCCCTGTAGGACTTTTGAAGAGAATTCTTAAGACTAGAAAGGATCTAATCCTGACTGAAGTAACGGTCACCAATTTTGCATGAGGCATTAGATCAACCAATGAGGTTATCCCGTTCGAATTAACGGTCAAAAGGAAGAAAAGGGTGACTGCCTTCTTTGTGGTAGAATCGTCTTCCAATTATAGTGCACTATTGGGAAGAGATTAGATCCACTCCAATTGGTGTGTACCATATTTGCTACACCAGTTGTTGATCTCGTGGAATGGAGACAAAATCGTAGTACTGATGGCGAACAACAAACCATTTCTAGCCGATTCCAACGCTACCGAAGTCATGTTATATGGTGAAGAAGTTGAAGCAATGCACTTCATCGGTCGAGACAGCAAATGACAACCGACTAGGATATCGACGATAGTTTAAGATCCCAAAGGTTCTAAAGCAGAAGCATCTACTTCCAGACCAAACGTGAGAATCCTCTACCGGTCAAGGGACAGCGTTTGCGTGATTGAAAAGGTCCAATGAACCATGGCCTAGAAGAGAAAGAAGGGTCGGCAGTAATTAAGGCCACCTTGAAAAGAATCAGAGGGTATTTGAAGGAAAAGGCTGCCAAAATGGCACCGGATAAACATGACAGAGTGTATACTAGAGCAAGAGGAAATGAAAGACCCTTCGCATGTGGAAACTTCTGTGGCTGATATAGTATCAGCCCACGCCAAATTAGAAGATACACTCGCAGAAGTCCAAGACCCTCTAGAAGAACTTAATCTAGGCACTGATGAAGACCGAAGACCAGTCTATATCAATGGACTGCTAGAGTTAGGTGTAATAACACAAACTAAAGTGATATGGTTAATATGTAATTAATAAAAATATAGGGGTTAATTTAAATTTTAGTAAGTTAGCAAAAGGTTTGACTTTGACTCATTGTGATTGGTGGGTTGTACTATAGGCAACTAAGTGCGACACACACAATCATAATTTCCTAAGTTATAATGTGTGGCTGGGATTTCGTAGGAACACTCAATTTATTTTAATGGTTAGAATTAAAAGAAAAGGAGTTTAAATCCAAATAGGATTAAATGGATGAGGAGTAATTCTTTGTTTAATTGTAACTGGACATCTAATCTAAGGATAGGATTAATCTAATGTAATCTAAGGACTGAAATTTAAGACATAATCCTAGACTAGGAACAACTCCTAGATTAAGTTAAAAACTGTAGAGAATCTATATAAACCAAAGAGTAGAAAGTAGGAATCATTAATTCTAAAGAGGAGAGAGAGAAGAAGGATTGAAGGAGCTAACAAGGCTTGGAATTGTAGAAGAAGAAGAACAACAGCAACAAGGTGTTCATCTCAACACCAAATCAAAGTTCAAGGTAAGTATTCGGCTTAAACCTTTGTTTCGATATGAACTAGATGCATATGTCAGATTCATTGAGTATGACATAACACAACCATAAAATTTTATATCTTCTGCTCCTTCATGAAAAGATGATAAAGATATTAATTTTCTGGGTTTAATTACTATACAAGTACCAAGGTGAGTTAAAAGTTAAGTAGGTAAAATATAATGTAAATAGTTGGTTTCATTCGGAATTGTATTTTAATATGTGTGTTTTGATAAATTAATGCCAAAATAAGACTTAAACTACAAAAATTATTGTGTTATGGGATGTCCTGAGCTTCGGCTAACCAAACGTCTAGCTGTTTGGGGCAACCAATGCGTTCTGGGCAATTACCTATTTCAAGTAGGGGTGGGCTTTGGAGGCGCAATAGGTAAATCCAAGGAAGCTAGTCCAAAACAATTTAACAGTCATACAACAACATTCAAATTCATGCAATTTCTACATAATACATATATATCACAAACATCCTCATTAATAAATATACAGTCAGTCTCATATAATAATCTCATAATAATATCATTCTCAAACAACACAATCGTCCTATACCACATTCTCATCAAAATAATCACCATACTCACTTATTTTAATATCACATTAATAGACATGTCATTTCATAACTTTCTCACTCACCATCACAACAATTACACATAATCATCATAAACACAATTGTCATATAAATCCATATTCCCATGGTCATAATCATGCTAAAACACAATTCATATAACCATAAATTCTCATTGTTCTCATTCACAAACACACCACATCCAATCATCACAATCAGTACACAATACAATTACACAACCAATGACGATGCACACAACTCACAAAGCAATCAAATGATGAAATGGAAAACACATACAAAATGCTCATGAGATGAATGATATGATGCACTATGCATACGATAGAGTGAAGATGATGAAATGTATGCAATGCAGGTTGTTAGACCTAGTGTAACCATGAAATCACAGTCACATCTCCTTCAGGTAATATTACCTAACGAATGTGGCACAACAAAACAAACCGTTTTCCTTTCAGGGATTGGGTACCCAAAGGTAGGAAAACACCATAACATTTCCTTTTTGGAGACAAGTTAACCCATGGTAGAAACCACCGCATTCTTTTTAGGGGACAAGTTAACTCATGGTAGAACCACCACATTTCCTTTTAGGGAACAAGTTAGCCCTTGGTAGAAATCACCCTAAACAGACTCATACCTATACCAACATATCAGACTTTTCTAGGAGTTTTGAAAACACAATACACACATGAATCACCAGACCCTTCTCCCTAAAGGGAGTTCTGAAATAAAACAGTGAGCCTTATAGGATCACACCCATAACTTACACATAAAACCTAGTCACTAGGAACCTCACACGAATTAAAAGTAATCCACACACCAAGTATACCCACATTACAAATACTTCATACGCAACCATATTACACACCAAAGTCCCGTAGACTAAAACAAATCAGAATATGTCACATAACACTAAAACATAAGCAAATAGAGTCTGTTTGTTGCACAGACATTCATACACGTATTTCTAAGCAAAACAAACATCATACTCAACCTAATGCAGCTATCACCTAACTACCCACTAAGAATTGGGGTCATTGGGCTTCGGTTGCAATGTCTGGTTGACTGTGGGTCAGATCGAAACTTTCGATCGGTGATCTCAGTTCATCCTCGTGCTCGGACGCTAGTCCAAAGAATTTGGACCAACTTTTTTGATTTCGGTCGATGCTTTGGTCGACCATGGGTCAGACCGAAGCTAAAAAATCTTTAGAAATTTGTGCCTTTTATATTTAATCTCAGAAACACAGTTTGCACTTCGAAAATCACAGTTTTCAGAACATTACATTCTATTTAATATTCTATACATCAAATACATCTATAAACATTAAAATACATTAGGTCATCATATTATCAGACAAATCATATTAACATCATATTTATCAATTCATATTGAATATCAAACAAACGAATCATATATCATACATTCCTATCATATTTCTTCTGCAAACCAACCTATATCATCATATCTAATAACTGCTATCATATTCCTATGAAAGTGCTGCTTAGAATAATAAGCAAAGAAACGCCTAACTCTCTCTTCCTAAGCCTTTGTCTGCAACTTTTAGGGCTTTGGAAGATCACTACAGCTTTTTTCGTTTTTGCTCTTCTTCCTTTTTCTCCTTCTTCTATTTTCCTCTTTTCCTTCATGGTCGAAATATCTCTTTTTCCCTCCAAAACCTCTTGCTTTCGTCGTGTGTTTCAATTAGCAATTTCCCTTGTACGCACGTTCCTATTCTAAAGGAATCGTGGAGGTTAGCGGAACTTCCCTCTATATCTTTAGTTTTTGAATTCAACTTCCCTCTATGTCATCATATTTTCACACAAATCATAGTAACATCATATTTATCAATTCATATTGAATCTCAAACAAATGAATCATATATCATGCATTCTTATTATATTTCTCATGCAAACCAACATAGATCATCATATCTAATAACTGCAATCATATTCTTATGAAAGTGCTTAGACTAATAACCAGAGAAACACCTAACTCTCTCTCTCTTTCTCTCTCTCTCTCTCTCTCTCTCTCTTCCCAAGACTTTGTCTGCAACTTTTAGGGCTTTGAAAGATCACCACAGCCTTTTCCCTTTTTCCTCGTCTTCCTTTTTCTCCTTTTTCTCTTTTCTTCTTTTCCTCTTTTCCTTCAATGGCTGAAATCCCCTTTTTCCTAGATATGGTTTTTCTCTCCAAACCTCTCTATTTGGTCGTGTGTTTCAATCAGCAGTTTCCCTTGTACGCACATCCCTATTCAGAAGGAATCAAGGAGGTTAAGGGAACTTCCCTCAATCTCTTTAGTTGCTGAATTCAATTTCAAAAGGGAAAAAACCAACATAGCCTTACCTCATACTATGAGCCATACGACCAGCCCATATCCTTTCTATTGTACACGGGCCCTGTATCCCTAAAATTTATGAAATTAAATAAGTTACCACAAACTTTCACTTAATTCCGATTAAGCCCTATTCTTCAAATCAAACCCTATGGTTCATGGTAAACCCCTCTTCAAGATTAATATTAATTAAATCATGTTATTTATGATTTAGGGTATGGGTCACTACAAGCCGTTTTGGTTAGTCGAACTCAATTTGGGCTATTCAGCTGCCCAGCGGCCAACCGCATGACTAGCCGAGTGTCTGGGGCTTGCTTTAGGCCTCTGCCTAAGAAACCGACCCATTGTGTGTGTATTTTGGCCCTTGGCCAAGCGGCCGAGGGAAAACAACTAGCCCCCCAAGGCAGTCGATCCCTGTCGGCTATGGTTCGGCTGCCTATAGGCTAGCCAAAGTTTTTGAATGTTCTCCGATTTGACTGAAATTTTGCAGGCATGTTATATTTGACCTAATTAGAACGTATGTGGTGTTGAAATTGATAAATTATGAATATTTTGCATGTGTCTTTGTGTAAGATTTGTTATATCTGACCAACGGGTGAAATTTTGATTGGACTTGTTTTTTATCCTAAACTCATCATGGACATGTTTTATACCTGAAATTACATCTGCACATGTACACAAATTGCCTGATTAGCTAATGTGCACAATTCACTTGCACCGCATTACCTTTTGTGCATAATGACTTTGTATCGGATCTAATGCCTCGACTTGACGTCCATAACTTCATATTGCTGGAGTTTATGGTTATAATGAGTATTATTATAATCTGAAATTTATAATATTGGTGAAGAAGTCCTAGATGGACTGATTTTCATGTGTTGAGGGAGTTGCTCTTCCAACAGACCAACCTTTATTCCTATTTTGTTAGAAGGATGACCAAGTGAAATTCTGGTAGTAGATCGGCTAATATATGGTTCGGAAAGGAAGTTTTGGGTGATTCCTTTGGATTAGTCCCCGTGATTGAAAATAAATGTGGAGATTGAGCCCTCTAGGTCGCAATCCCTAGAAACTATGATGCGCACATAGAATAACCCCATATTATGGCTGTGTATTTGGGGGATGGTTTTCATCTTGTTTAGTCAGGGGTTTGATCGGTGTAGAACATATACTAATCGAATGCCAAACAGCATGCATATTTGCATATCATGTTATTGTGCATGAATCATCTGTCATTATGTCATAATGCTCCATATCTTATTCATCTGTCATTATGATATGTTTGTCGTTGCATGAGCATGCATTGCATTCATTAATAATTGAACCAACACATTGCATTGCACATCTATTATGTCATAATGCTCCATATCTCATTCATACTATTATTTGCATAGTGCTATTTTGTTTTTCTCTGTGGATTACCATTGGAGAGTGGCATTGTCCCTATTTCAACCTTAAATGATGTTTAATTCGTTTATTTACTAAGATAAGTGTAGCTTACGCTTTCTAAGCAACATATTTTCGGACCTATAGATGATGGATAGCAAGACTATGAGCATCAAAATGGAGGACAAGGCTATGATGAAGACCCTATTTATAATTAGGACTTTGTTTGATGATTTTAGTAGACTTTGTAGCATGACTTAATGAAATTTATATTTTAATTGATTTTTAGGATTAGATTTTGGTTGTTAATAGGTTTTGATTGAAATGTGAGACTAGTTATATTTTATTTCCGTTGTTTCTGTTTGAAGATTGTTTTGGTTGGATATTATTTTTAATGATATTATTTATCAAAACTTTATTTTATAATTAAATGGTTTGGTAATATATTGCTTATCCACTCCTATATGGATATGGGGTGAGAGTTACAACTTAAATTTGGGGACTCAATTGAGATTTCCAGGTTTAGGATGTGACAAAAATGGTATCAGAGCCTACAGTTTTATGTTTTTAATCAATTCCAAAAGTTTCTGTGTGGTGATTTTCAAAAGTTTTCTATGTGCTGATTGTTTATTACTAATATTGGTTGCTAACTTAGGAATGGGTAGATTCCTTTATTCTTACAGGTTTACTAATCATCATATTTTCAAAATGGCTGGAAGAAGAGGAGGTAATGTGGGTGCTACTTATAATGGAGGTGATGATGATAACCAAGATCCACAACTTGCTGGAGTTTATCAAGCATTGAGAGAGATGGCTGCAACGATGCAACAATCACAAGTTCAATCTCAATTTATGCCACAACAATCTGAAGCACAATAGAATACTCGTAGCATTGAAAAGTTCAAGAAGCTTGGACGTATTGTTTTCAAAGAAACAACCGACCCGATAGAAGATTCGTTTTTCCGTATTCATGCTAGAAGGTGAAGCGAGGGAATGGTGGAAATCTCCCTTGACCATAACACGCATTCAAAATTGGACTGACTTCAAGGTGAGATTTTATTTAGAATATGTTCCTAAAACCATTAGAAAGGAAAAGGAGCTGGAATTTATGACGCTGGAACAAGGATCCATGACCGTGCCAAAGTACACAGTAAAGTTCACGAAGTTATCTAAATTTGCCATATATGCAGTAGATGAAGAAGAAAAGAAGGCGTTTAGACTTGAGAGTGGACTGAGGCACAACATCAAGAGCAGACTAATTGTTCGAGACTTCACCAAATATTATGAAGTAGTTGACTGCGCTAGTAAGGTAGAAAGAGATATACAAGAAGTTCATAAGATTCAAGACCTAAAGAAGGAAAGGAACAATGCTAGAGTTGGAGATTTAGAAACTACCACACTTAAAGAGATTTTCAGAAAAGACAAAGGATGCAAGAACCAACTAGCACTCAAAACTTTACTGCAAACATGAAGTGTTGTAACTATGGGAGGACTGGACACCATTAAAAGGATTGTCAATTTCCAAGGAAACAACAACATAATTCATCCCAAGAACAACAACTGGTACCTAAACTTTATTACCAACAAAAGCAGAAATTGGTACAACAACAACAACAATCGAAAGGGAATAAGAGCGGAGTACCACAACGACAGCAACAACCTCAACAAGAGAAGATCTATGCTTTGGAGCAATAACAAGGCAAAGTTAGTGAAGGTACTGTTTGAATTCAGCAAGAGTTTTGTTTAATCACAAGAACATATGCAAGGTAAGTATCCACAACTTTTCTGACCAAGTGAGTGAATTTCGAGGATGAAGTTTTCTTAAGGAGGATAGATTGTAATAACACAAACTAAAATGATAGGGTTAATATATAATAAATAAAAATATAGAGGTTTATTTAAAATTTTAGTAAGCTAGCTACAGGTTTGACTTTGACTCATTGTGATTGATGGGTTGTACTATAGGAAACTAATTGCAACACACAATTATAATCTCATAACTTATAATGTGTTGCTGGGATTTCATAGGAACACTTAATTTATTTTAATGGTTGGGATTAAAAGAAAAGAGTTTAAGTCCAAATAGGATTAAGTGGATAAGGAGTAATGATTAGTTTAGTTGCAATTAGGACATATAATATAATGAGAGGATTAATCTAATCTAATATAAGGGCCGTAGTTTAAGACATATTCCTAGACTAAGAACAAGTCCTAAACTACGTTAAAAACTGTAGAGAATCTAAATAACCCAAAGAGTAGAAAGTAGGAATCATTAATTCTAAAGATGAGAGAGAGAAGGATTGTTGGAGCTAACGAGGCTTGGAATTGCAGAAGAAGAAGAAGAAGAAGAATAAGGTGTTCATCTCAACACTAACTCAAAGTTCAAGGTAAGTATTCGGGTTAAATCTTATTTCAATATGAACTAGGTTCATATGTCATATTCATTGAGTATGACATAACACAACCATAAAATTTTATATCTTCTACTCCTTCATGAAAACATGATAAAGACATTAATTTTCTGGGTTTAATTACCATACAAGTGCCAAGGTGAGTTAAAAGTTAAGTAGGTAAATTAATCTCAATATTGAGTTTCATTCAAAATTGTATTTTAATATTTGTGTTTTGATAAATTAAGTCGTTTTGGTCAGCTGAACGCATGGGCTATTCGGCTACCTAGCGGCCAGCCGAGTGTCCAAAGCTTGCTTTAGGCTTCTGCCTAGGGGTGTCAATGGGTACCCGTTACCCAAAAAACCTGAAGGAACTTAACTCGTTTATATGATTCGATTCCGGTTTTATATACCTGTTTGATAATAGGGTTCGATTCCGGTTCCATATAAATGAATCCCAATAAGAATCGAGTCCATTGGGTTTGGTTGGTCGGGTACCTGTCGGGTTTCGGGTCTTTAAATTTGCTATTTATTATTAGAACTTTGGCAAACTAATTAGTAATTACATTAACAGTTTGACTTAGTAACTTACTAATTACTATTAATAACATAACTTATTATTACCTATTTATTTGTGTTTCCAATAAAACACTAATTGGACTTTTAATATCTTACCTAATATATTTAGAAGAATATTTACGTTTCCAATAAAGCATTAATTGATTCATGAAGATATTATGAAGGAGATTATTTTACTTGGTTAATTGAGTATTTTGAGATTATTTACCTTTCTAGACAGATATGGCATGCATAGAAATTATAAGGTCAAGATTTATGACAGATTTTATGTTTATCAAGACCTAACAGATACTCACTAAAAACCGGTTATAATAAGGTCTAGTTCTGGGACTGAGGATGATAACACCGAAACCAAACCCGACTATACCCGATACCGTCTTTTATAATAGGGTTTGGTTATGGGACTATTTAGACTCGAATCGAACCCGCCCCATTGACACCCCTACTTCTGCCTAAGCAGTCGTTTCATAGGCGGTTAGCCGAAAGGAAACTGACCACCTGTGTGTGTGTATTTTGGCCCCTGGCCAAGCAGTCTAGGGAAAACGGCTAGCCACCCAAGGTAGTCGATCCCTATCAGTTGGATTTTAGCTAATTATAGGCTAACCGAAATTTTTGAATGTTCTCCGATTCGATTACAATTTTTCAGACATGTTATATTTGACCTAATTAGACCACATGTGGTGTTGAAATTAATAAATTATGAATATTTTGCATATGTGCCTTTTTGTGAAAAATTTGTTATATCCAACCAACGGTTGAAATTTTGATTGGACTTGTTTTTGATCCTAAACTCATTATGGACATGTTTTATATCTC
Organism: Pachysandra terminalis; assembly: GCA_031762675.1. Classification (NCBI taxonomy): domain Eukaryota; kingdom Viridiplantae; phylum Streptophyta; class Magnoliopsida; order Buxales; family Buxaceae; genus Pachysandra; species Pachysandra terminalis. Next base: position 2,656 of record JAUPMG010161703.1, on the reverse strand, counting down.
AAATTACATCTGCACATGTACACGAATTGGCTGATTAGCTAATGTGCACAATTCATTTGCACCGCATTACCTTTTGTGAATAATGGCATTGTATCAGGTCTAATGCCTTGACTTGACCTCCATAACTTCACATTGCTGGAGTCTATGGTTATAATGAGTGTTATTATAATCTGGAAATTATAATATTGGTAAGGAAATCTTGGATGGACTGATTTGCATGTGATGAGGGAGTCGCTCTCCCAACAGACCAACCTTTATTCCTGTCTCGTTGGACGGATGACCGAGTGAAATTATGTTAGTAGATCGGCAAATGTATGGTTCACAAAGGAAGTTTTGAGTGATGTCTTAGTATTAGTCCCCGTGATAAAAAATTAGTGTGGGGATTGAGTCATCTAGATCGTAGCCCCTAGAAACTATGATGCGCACAGAATAATCCCATATTCTGGCTGTGTATTTGTGGGATGGTTTTCATATTGTTTAGCTGGAACATACACTAATCGAATGCCAAACAGCATGCATATTTGCATATCATATTATTGTGCATGAATCACATGTGGTGATAAATTTATTGTTCCATGAGCATGCATTGCCTTCATTAATAATTGAACCAGCACATTGTATTACACATCTCATTATATCATAATGCTTCACATCTCATTCATACTATTATTTGCATATACTAATTATTCTGTTTTTGTCTATGGATTATAATTGGAGAGTGGTATTGTCTCTACTTCAATCTCAAATGTTGTTTAATTCGTTTATTTACTAAGCTGAGTGTAGATTACGCTTTCAAAGAAATATATTTCACGACCTATAGATGATGGACAACAGGACTATAAGGATCAAGACGGAGGACAAGGCCATAATGAAGACTTTAGTTATACTTAGGACTTTGTTTGATAATTTTAGTAGACTTTGCTTATCCACTCCCATAGGGATATTGTCGCGCCCCAAATTCGAGACATGGGAATCTCAAGGATTCCAAGGAAACGGCCTTCGGACCCACCTCGTGGATACAGATAACCACCATAACATCAACAATTACCTAGTTGAATCAGAGTCTCAATAACAATATAATCAGCAGAAGTCTATCTAAAATAAAACCATTGCCCAATCAACGTGTCGAGCAATCAATCATAAGTAATGTACATAAATCTCTATTACATGTTCTGCCCTCATGGAACCAATAAGAAAAACTAAAAGTAAAGTAGACGGTCCCATAACAAGTATCTCTACATCAATGTATCTCAAGCCATATCACCATCCCAGCCGTCCCGATCAGACAAGAGGACCTGTAGAGATAATGATCAGCCGAAGCCTAGTAGAGAAATCCAACGAGTCTACAATACTTACATTTATGCATGTAAACCAACATAATTCATTTCATGCATTTCATTCAGCACATAATATCACAGTCATATGTGTATTATCATGTCACCACACTACATATCTCATATTAGTATGAATATAACAATGGTCATGTAACAACATATTTCACATAAATACTACAACATATCAAATATAGTTATCAATAGACAATAATCCCCATAGTCCCACTATGTTAAGATTTTTCACATGATCCCATCATGTTCAAGCAATTTCCCCATGGTTCTACTATGTTTCAAACAAACAATCATCCACGTATATACATGGTCCCACCATGTTACACAACAACCACATAGTCTAACTATGTTTCACAACAAGCACCACATGGTCCCATCATGCTACAGCCAATCAACATATACTAAACCTAACCATTCCTTTAGGGACGTGCACCTACGGTGGAAATACACCCTTAATCACGTAATCAAACATATATACATACTCATAGTCTCACTATGATCATAAACCACATTTATCACCATTCTTTTAGGGGCTTTCACCCATTGAGGAAGTACACCCTTACAGTTCTTTTCTTTAAGGACTTTCACACACGGTGGAAACACACCTATCCATGTTCTTGCCTTTAGGGACTTTCACCCACGGTGGAAGCTCACTTATCCACAAGGTCTCACCTTGCTGTGGCCAATATAACCCAATCACAATCATTCGCAGTCAAATCAAGAATTATAATGTACATGCATCACAATCAATTCAAATGCAGTGCGGTGCAATGCCAGGTATGATGCAAGATTGGAGTGAAATGAGATGCAATGCAATGCAAGGTGTCACCAGGCCTAGCCCATCTACGTGCTCATTTCAACTCACAACCATACAACCCATAATGTTTAGGGACTTGCACCTACGGTAGAAATACACCCTTACAATCCGTTCTTTTATGGGCTTGCACCCACGGTGGAATCACACCAAATATACGACCTTTAGGAACTTTAACCCACGGTAGCAACACCTTTACAATCTGTTCTTTTAGGGGCTTCACCCATAGTGGAATCACACCATATACACGACCTTTAGGGACTTTCACCCACTATAGCAACACCAGTCAAATTCTTTCCTTTAGGGACTTTCACCCACAGTAGCAATACCTATCGAATCACTTGCCTTTAGGGACTTTCACCCACGGTATCAATTCCTATCAAATCACTTGCCTTTAGGGACTTTCACCCATGGTGGAATAACACCCTTATCAAACCTTCCTTTAGGGACGTTCACCCATGGTGGAGTACACCCGTACCATGCATTGCCTTTAGGG
>JAUPMG010161692.1:0-10793 GCA_031762675.1 Pachysandra terminalis | reverse complement strand
ATATATCTCATTTAGATTCTTTCTCTCTCTCGAGATATATATATATATATATATATATATATATATATATATATATATATATATATGATTCGTTAGTTTGTGTTTGGTTGGTCAGAATCTGTGGGGAAGGAAAGTGAAGTGCAATACTCACCGATGCTTTTGGAGTGTTTTAATTGTGTATGCATATATAAGACAAGGTAGAGTTTTTAAAATTGATAGCTTTACTTTTCTGGACAATTTTCCTATAATCCAAACACCATAATCTATATTTTCAGTCAAATTCTAGCTTTCTTTTCTGAAACTACTAAACAACACCAGAAAAGTAATTTTATTTTATTTTTTTTCTAATTACTTTGCTTTGCTTTCAAATGAATTCTTTTCCCACACAACTTTCCAGCTAATCAAACGCAGCACAACTTTCCATCATCGTCGATGTTTCATTGTTCCATCACTACAGCCACCTTTTCTTTTCTAATGACAGATTTTTTTATATCTAATGTGGTTGGCGATGTTGTAATTGCAGTGTAAGCTGTAAGAGGATCCAAGGAACTGTACTTGAAATGGATCCTATTGGATATAGATTGGGATTGAAGGTGCAGAATCCTAATTTATGTTGTGATGGTGAATTAATAAGTCAATAGAAAATGATTAATTAAATAATAATGGTTGAAGCCATTGATCATATATTGGAAGATATGAGTTAGTGAACTGATTGCTTTAGATCTGGGTTTGAATGATGAACTAATAGTTGAGGGAAGGAAGGTTTATCAACAGAAGTATATGAATGTTAAAGGATATCGTAATCACGATAATACATTTTGAACAAATCCCATTTTTTTTTGGTGACGTGGAACCCCCACTACAGTTAGTGGGGACAGGGTAAACCCCGGATACATGACCCCACCCACAAGGACCATATATCATCAGGTAAGCCCGGAGTCTCAAATCTGGGACCTCCAGTTCCTGAGCTGGAGAGCCTGCCAGTTGAGCTAACCCGTGTGGAGGCACCCACTAGTTTTGTATTTTTCTTACTCTGTAATATTTTCTCTTCATGTTTTCACAATTATAACTCACTAAGGAAGACAGAGATGAACAAACCAGGGAATTACTATATTAGATAAATCACACTTGAATTTATTTATTTATTTTTATTTTTATTTTTTCAGTTCTGGTAGGGATGATTCAACTTCCACTCTTGCAGTTCTGATCATTACAATCCACATAACTACCTATACCTAAAACTCTTTTCCTAAATTTTGGAGGTTGTGCAAACAATATTTCCTATAAAAGCACAAACTTATGAGCTAATAACAGTTAAAAGAAAATCATACCAACATAAAGGGTTATACGGTTTTAGCCCTTGAAGTCATCCTTGTCATCGACTAGAATTGGTCTGTTCCTCCAAAAAATAGCAAGAGCACTCCCGCCGAGCTGTAAATAAGATGTCAGTGACCGAAAGAGTTAAGAGAGATCCCTAATCAGAAACTATTAAGGCAAGTGTTGTAATATGGATAATAAAACGTTACCGCCATGCAAACAACACTAACAGCTGAAGGAACTGCTACGAGGGGATTCGTAAAATGCTTTCGTGCAAGTAGGAATCCAAGTGCAGAGCTCTGCAGAAGTAGATGAAGAGATAAATATATTGAACATCTACCAGTATTTCTTTGACAATATCATTGTCCAAATCAGAATTCGACAATTATTCTTTCACTGAAGGGTCTCCTTTCATGTGCATCTTGAATAATTATATTCTACATGTGCTACTTAAAATGTAACAAGCGAAAGTAATCAATGAACCCTATATATATAGATGTGTGTGTGGTGGGGGGCTAAAACTTGGTATATGGAAGTCAATGTGGACAAGTGAGGTTCACTAAATCATTTGACACATGTGTCATCCATGTCACACCAAGGTTCTAACTTTGTTGTGTCACACTAATCTACTCGGCTTCCTGAATAAAATGTAATCTATTTATCTAATGGTTAGGAATTTAGGATCGTTCCAGAAATTTCAGTTTTCTGCAAAAAGATATCCTAGGTGGCGTCCATCAGTTCGCCTTACTCCATCTTAACTACATGTTAATTAATTACAAAATAGAATGGGTCTGATCTGTTTACACATTATGCCTGTATATCGCGTGCATCGTTAGAATCACAAAATGTTAAACAAGGGGGGTTAGCCCCTGATGTGTATGACTACAACCTTCACATTCCTCATAGCATAGAATGGAGAAGCAATATTATCTTGCACTGAAGAGTATCTAAGAATGACACGCACATACATATCAGACGGTAATCACTTTTGCGTTCACAATGGATGAATTGACAGCTCATATTCAAGAGGAGAGGCATTGTTATGTTTTATTTGGAAAAAAAATATGGTTTTGTTGGACCGAACTATAAAGGGACTAAATTCAAAACTAGAATTATGGAAGGATCTTTGGAATCAAAAGGTTTCAAAATAGGTGAGCTAAAAATAAGTGCATATTAAAAAAAAATTAGTGCGAATGGCAGAGGGGATGAAGCGAATGGCATGAGTATCAGCTCCTATCTAACATACTCCACCATTTAAACTTCTTTTTCTTTACATGGATCGTAAGGAACCGTGACTTGAATTGTTTAACTTCTCTGCTGTGTGAAACTACAATGGACACTCAACAATATCACACCAACAAAAATACTAACACAATTCATAGTTTGTATTGGCCAAGTTAGTCCAAGGAAACTTTAAGTACAGCACAATTCTTCACTAGAAGGATAGGCTTTAGTCATACTCAACTTGTAGCGATGTTCACCGAAAATGAGTTGGGTATCCTTGAATGGAATCACAAACAGTAACCTAAATGTTAAGTTTCTCCATTTTCCAGGATGCCCAGAAACGGAAATCAAAAGATATAAGAGATTGCAGAAGGCTGACCAACCAGTAAAAAAAATCACTTTTTCTTTAATTATTATTATTAAGCAAGATACTCTGTGATACTGATTATGCTTGCAGAGATACAAAATCAATGGATGCAGTTGCTCAACCAAGATATACAATGCCTTGGAAAAAGGAAATTTATATCTGTTGATGAAGAAAGATAAATACCTGCATTCCACATTCTATCGAAATTGTACGAGAAGTTGATTCACCGAATGATATTTTCGAAACCCAATAACCAAGAGCAAATGCAGCAGCATGAAGGATAGCCACAGGAACAATTAGTTGTGCTCCTTGAGTTTTTAAGAGCTCTGAAACTTGCCCAATCTTTCAGATATACAACACCAAGTTAGCTCCTTGGTGTAAAGCTACTCTCAGAGATAACAAAATGGATTCCTGGACGTATCAATATGAGATACAAACTATAGCCTCATAAACCAACCTGACAATTACATTATCAGTAGCTTTGCATACTTACAGTGCTTGCATAAAGTAAGGTGGTAAGGATAACTCCTATTAGAGGAGTGACTGTGATTATCCTCGTAGTAATCTTTGGATAAAATTCATTTGACAACACTATTACATAAACCAAATATGATTTAACATTTATGTGCACATGTAATTCTTTTTATTGAAAAACTATGATTTGTATAGAGCAATCACAATTGCAGTAGAATCAATTCTATCAGAGTTTTTTTATTGAAACACATTTTGTTACCTCCAAGAATAGTTGGTACCAAAACAACCTGAAAAGTGCTGACGGCAAGACCCTGAGAAGATAAAACAATAAGTTAATATGACCATCCTATCAGATTGACTTCAGAACAAAGATCTCCCAGGTGGAACCATCCTCCTGCCTATGCATCATGTATGCCAGTAGACGTTTGGTAGGTCGTCCTTCTGGCCTACAAATAGATACGTTAGATTGATCCAGAAAAGGGATGTCCCAGGTGGTCCCTTCCTCCTGACCATGCATCACATATATCCATGCGCCAAATGATAGATATTCATAAAAAAAATAATAGAAAACACAAGTATGTCATGTGGTAGACTGTCCATATGGCATACCCAAATTTAGCTTCATGTTTTACAAACTCAAAGACAATTTATTGAACTAATATTTAAAAAACAATGAGTTTGTGCTTACTGCTGCATCAACTGGAACAAGCTGACCCGCAAGAAGCTGAGTAAGGAGCGGTGTCAGAACAATAGCACCAATCGTTGAACAACTACATAACCCAGAAAATCAAATTGAATAGTGATGAGTATCTCAAATTTTAGGCATAGGCATGCAATACACTATTGCTTATTGTCTATTCAGTATCTAGTATTATTGAGCAACCCAGTTTGAGTTAGGTCTAATAATTATGAGATGCCACAGTTGTTTTGTGTTGGGGCTTTTATCAGGTATATTTTCGTTTAGGTGCATTTATAATGTTTAAGATTAAACACGACGAAAGGAACGGCTTACAAATTTAATTCTTTCCAAAAAAAAAAAAATAAATACTAGGACTATTTCCTTTTCTTTTATTTTTTTTTTCTTACTTCTCCCCCTGTCCCTCATTTTCTATCCCCTGCTTGTATTTGTTCTGATACATCATAAGGTTTTGTGAACAAAATTCTTTTATAGTAACGCGTCTTTGAATATCAATGAGTGGAGATTTCTCGTATTTTTTAATTCTCAAGAAGTGGTATCTAACATGAATAAAATAGTTTCTGTTTATTATGAATGTTAAATTACCAGAAATGCTAACAACAAACATCTTTGAAAATGAACCAGAATAGCATTTAACTTTCACAAGCAAAAGCAAAATAAATCATAAAAATGGATCAACACCATGACTATATTATCTATTAAGTAAATTAAAATAGCTTTCATACAAGTTAACTGACAAATTGCTCTTGAATAATTTATATTCAATCATGCCATAATGTTATCCTGAAAATATTCTCTTGAATAGTTATACTCAATGATGCCATAAGGATATCCTGTGTACACTCTTCCAGACAAAAACAATTGAGTGCACAGGTGCTTATCAGACTTACGTTGTCATAAGAATTGAGAGCGCAACATTTCCCTTTGATATATAGGTTGTGACATTTGATGCCTGCCCTCCGGGGCAACATGAGACTAAAATGAGGCCAGTTGCAAAAGGAGCAGACAATTTTAGACTCTGCAACAGAGAGCTTAGGTTTAGCAACCAAACTTCACCCATATTGAACACCACAACCAAAAGACTTCAGTTCATTAATCAGATAAGCTTGCATATCAACACTATGGATGCATCAACCTTCATGCAATAGTCAGAAACATGTGATTTATGGGTGGAATTGTATAAGGTCTTGTTGCACAAATATGAAAATTTGCATTTCTGTCACATTACTTCAGACAAGTGCTGGTGTCATAAGCGTGTGGATAAAGATTGGCTTATGGGTGCAACAGCCTCAAACAGCTATTTTAATTTATTTAAAAAGTAAATGAATGAGTTGGAAACCTTCCGGTCGGAACCAGTATGTGTTAATGATTATGTGAATGAAACTTTCTGTTAATCTATAGTGGACGAAAAAAAAAGCCTCTGCCTGACACCTAAACACTGACAAATTTATAGCTAACTTGCAGAAGGGATCCCCAGACAGCATACAGACCTTTTGCGACACTATTTTCTTGATAGAAAATTAAAAAAGTTATATATAAAAAAAGAAAAAGAAATAATTGATACATTAGACATGTAATAGACACCACTGAAGAAGATAAAAGACACGCCCAATGTTGCCCCTGCGACCCTTAAGAGCATCCTTTATAGTTGAACTTGATCACCACCAAAAAGGGGGCCATCCACTTGACCTAAGGCTGTCAATGGGTAAATTCAGATCCAAATTCGACCCATATCAAATCCAAAAATCTGGAATATTGGTCATCCCTTCATACCCAAAGGAATGAACACGGATCTAAACATTTGTATAAATTACCAATTGATTGGACCTCATATTACTGAATGGCCAGTGTAAGATGAATATGGATTATCCCACAGCCACTACCTTCCATTCAATAATCAAACTGATCAATAAATATGGAAGAGTGACTGAAATAATAAGCAAACATGCATACAAGCTCTGGAAAAAGAAAGTACAGCAGGATTTGATAACAGTAGCATAAAATGCTAAATAAGCTGCTAAAGGCATACCATTGCAATAATGAAGCCTAACATGGGTTTGATCAAATACTTGGCAAGAAATCCTACCCCCACCTACAAACAAAACAATCAAATAGATCTTAAGCAAGTGAAATAAAATATGTTGGATTTTTTTATTCAAAATACCTATTTGATTAATTAAATAACTCTGCCAATGTTATTTTTTATTGCTATATCTTTTGTGCATTGCTAGTCCCAGGTCTGGGCAAAAGGATGAGGTTGTGTCAAGTTGGCAGCCAGCATAAAACTTTTGTCAAGTCTCTCATGACATGAATCCCGGATCATCATCTTGTTCTTATGCTAGGACATTCTCCAGAAATGATACACTGCAATGGAACCTGGTTACAATGATAAGTGAGCAAGGGTTGGCTAGGGTGTCCTCCAGAAAATCAGTTTGGCTTTATGTCAAGAAGATTTACCATTATGTTGGCTTTTTATTTAGACAATTAGTAAGGAAGTTTAGAGAGAAGACAAGAGGCCATCGTGTGATTTTTAGTTATCTAGAGTAAGCATGACAAACTACCTGGAGATTTAATCTGGTGGTTTGAGCAGGAAAGAGTACGAATCAGACACATTGTTATCATTAAGGACATGTATAGGAAGCGGTAACTAGGGTGAGAAAATTTGACACAAGTGAGTTTTCAGCAATGATAGGCTGACATCAGGGTCAGCTATGAGTCCTTATCTTTTTTTTTTTTTTTTTTTTTAAATTTAATTATTAGATGAAGTCGCAACTTTTATTCAAGAGGTGCCTCGGTATGCATTCTTGTAGATAATGTGGTTTTGGTAGAGCAAACTAAAGAGGGACTAAATGCAAAACTAGAATTATAAAAGAATACCATGGAATCAAAAGGTTTCAAACTAAGTGAAGTTAAGACCGAGTAATTTTGAAATGAGAACCAGGTAATTCCCAAAAGTAATTACTTTGTTTATCTTGGACCAACTATCCATAAGGAAGGAGATATTAATGAGGATTTTTCACTTAGAACTAAAGCCGGATGGCTTAAGTGGAGAGACGCTTCTATAGTGGTATGTGATCGATGTATTCCACTCAAGCTCAAAGGTAAATTTTACAACACAGCTGCTAGGCTGGTTATAATGTATGAATCATAATATTGGGCAATAAAGAAACAACATATTCATAGAGTGAGTGTTGTTCAGATGAGGATATTGAGATGGATCTATGGAAAGACTGAAAAATAAGGTAAGGAGTGAACAGATCTATGAGTGTTTAGGAGTAGCCCCAATAGGAGATAAGATAAAGGAAAGTAGGTTAATATGATTCGTCCACCTGATGAGGCGCTTGTTAGAAGGTACAGGCAGGTGTGTATTGAAGGACACAGAGAGGGCTAGAGGAAGACCAAAAAGGACACGGATGGAGTCGGTCAGAAATGATTCAATTGCACATGATCTGACTAAAGATATGGTTTTGACAGATTGGCGTGGTGGAATAGGATTCACATTGCCAGCCATAACTAGCTGATATAAGGCTTTTAGTTGTTGAACTATTTAATTACAAAAGTTAACTATCTATTTAATTCCAAAAAAAAGAGCTGAGAGCTGATTCTTACAGTCCATGGATTTTGCAGACATTGTCTGAGATCCTCGAATGTCAAAGTCAGTCCCATTGAGAGCATGAGGAAGCCTAAGCCAACATTGAACAGGTCTGTTTCCAACCAAGTTACCTGTAGAAGGACCCAAAGCACTAAAGTAATTAGGCAATTTATATTTCAGATATGTTCAGGGTCTAAGCCCAGAATTTGTCAACCTTGGCAATCAGACCAAAGAGAATAGTCACTCATTAAATTAGAAGAGACGAACAAACAATTACCGCAGCTGGCTTGTATATACCTACAATTGTGCCCATTATGACCTGTAAAGGATAGATAACTTTTAGTTGAGAAGGATCATATTTTCAGCACAATTAGTCTATACGAAAAACTAAATTATGTAACTAGGGAAAGGAAACGGGAATGGGAATTCCATCAAAGGGGCTTTAAAGAAATGTTCTGTAAAGCATACCCAAACAGGAAAAAGTGTAGTCAATGTTTCAATTATACTCTCATACTGGCTCATTCCACCAGGAGAGTTATTAGGAAGATCCCCAGACACATTTGCTGCTGATTTACACAAAATTCGACAGTTCCTGAGGACAACAGAGACCAAAATATGCATGGAATTGAATGGTTATTGAGGCTGTATATTGAAACATATAAAAGAGATCTCCAATTTCTGATGTGTAAAAGATCCATCATGAGCAGTCATCCGCAAAACATGAATTCAGTAAAACCATAAAGAATGAACAAAATATAACAACATCCAAGCTGCTTCACTACCATTTCAGAGCTGAACAATGAGGAAATCAGATGGACAAGAAGCATAATTAGCATACATAGGCAAAAAGTGTGGAAGTTACAAATAAAGAGAACTCCAAAGTTGTATTTAAGTACAACAAGTGATCTCAGAGAAGATTGTATATCACACAAGAACATGTTATTTTCTCTTAGCAGGCAAGAGCAGGACATGCTCCTCTTTTCTTCTGTTAATCTTTTTCTTATCACGTGTTAGCATGTTACCTTCCTATGGCTGTGAAAAACTCCGGTCATCTGCCTCCATTAGGATCTCTGATAAATTGACCTCGTCTCACAAGCAGAAGGCCCAGTTTTGAAGTAGATATGTTCCTAGAACAGGTTGCTTGCTACAAGTTCACACCATCAAACGAAGCACTTAAATCGTATGAATTTGTTCATATAAATTAAAACTCACCAATTATATGTTAGAATTTATCCCTCTTTTGGCGTGGTCTTGCAATGATCACACAAATCTTTGAAAAAAACCCGGATAATTATGCTCCAATAAATAGAGACCTATAGCCAAACGTCTGGATATGTATGGTTTTATATGCGGATGAGTTGCATACTATCGAGAAGTAAATTAGAAGCATGTGAGTTTCTAATATGTGGCAGTTTCCTTGATGGGTTAGGATTTAGGAAACAATTCACCTAAGCCTTCCTTGCAATCAGTCTCTACTCTCCCTAAGCCTACAACTTGTGCCTTTGCATCTTCCTCATTGAGTCTGGTGCATAAGAGATGAGTAGAAGGTTGTGCACACCGAGCCCAATTTTGTGTTTCGTCCATCCCCGGTTTAGCGACATGGCAGAAAAATTTCTACATCAAACTTGCTTAGTTTTGTTTCTCATGAATGTATCTGTAAAACCGGTGATTTCAGCATGATTATAGGAAGTTTAATATAGTTTACATCATTGGTAAAAGGGTGCTGAGTCATGTTGTTCATTACTTCTTCTTAACTTGCTCTCTAAACTCTTCCTCGTTTATCACAGTCATGGAAACACCTGACTTGCATACTTTTAAATTTAAATCATAATTTGTTCATATAAATTTAAATTCACCAATCATAGACATTTAAAGAAGGTTCATTTGCATATTTTTAATGATTACAGACTGTTAAAGTCATTCAAAGCAGGTATGTTCAATCTCCCTTACAATATATCTCAAAATAAAAGTGGCAAAAAAGGAAAAAGAATAGATTCATTTGCCAAACGAATTAAAAATTTATATTAAAATGGAACCGAATGAGATTAACACTTTATCCCTCCTACATCCAGACAACTTCTTGACATAAAAAGAAAATAACAAAAGCCCTCTCTAGAACCATAAATACATCTCCAGACTTACCCCAAAGCCCGACCAATGGGCGAAGAGGCCGACAGAGCAACAATGGGACTCCGAACACTGTTTCGGACTGCCCAACTTCTTCCCCGACTGTATCTCAAATCTACTCAAACATACATTCAAACAAGGAAAAGATTTGAGTAAGAAAGAACAAGAGATTAATGTAAGGAGATATTAAATGCCAAATCCAGAACAATCCCAGTTCGCAAAAATAATCAAACCATAGGAAACGAAGCTGCAATCCTCACAGAGCCACAAATTGTGGTCAAGCACATAAGTCGGAATAACTCACTTGACATACAGCAAAAGAAAGAAAGAAATAAAAGAACCCATATAACATAGATAATATAGAAGATGAAAAACCCACATACCCAGACGAGTTTGAAACCTCTTGGTGAGAAAACAAGAGCTTTGTCTGCTAACTCCATTACATGCCCGTAATTTAAAATCTTTCTGAATAAATCTAGACATGGAAGCCATTGAAGAAGCCATGAGAAACAGAACGGACAATACGATCAAATAAATAATGGGTTTTTCACTACATAGAAGAATTCATGGTTTCCGCATGTGTTTGTGCGTGAGAGAGAGAGAGCGAGAGTTCCAAAACTGATAGGCATGATTCTTACCGAAGCTTGCTGGTCCGGCACGACATGTTGTTCACCCCTAACTAGAGGTGGCAATTGAGCAGGGTTTGGATAGGTTCGGTTCGGGTTGATAGGAATATTAATGACTTGGCACTCAGCACAAGCCCGCCCGTTTCATAAATGGGTTGAAATAATCAGGCGCACAACTTGGGTTGGGCTAAACCTATCCAACGAGACTTTGGATCGATTTGGATTGGGTTTTATATCAGTTTTTGTCACTTTTGGGTTGAAAAAGCCAATCCGAATTAATTTAGTTCGGTTTTGAGTTAGGAATTCAGATAATCCGACGCAACCAAAACTCAAACTGAATTAACCTGGTTAATAATATATATATATATA
>JAUPMG010161681.1:0-10793 GCA_031762675.1 Pachysandra terminalis | reverse complement strand
CATGTTAATTTATCATATTTTGACCTTATCTTTGCATAAAAATAGGTATTATTTTATGTATCCACCGTTTTCCTTGCATATTCACCATATACATGATGTTTACAGCGTATCCATGTGTATCTATGTTGATACTTGATACGTATCGTTTTTGGACCGACCGATACGCTACCGATATTTTAAACCATGGCTGCAATACATAGAAAATATATGAAAATTATGTATCGGTCGCTACAAGTGGTACGATCGGTTGTACCGGTTTGTGTTACCGGTAAACGATAAAAAACCCTCAACCTGTCCAACTGATCGTACCCCCTATCCAGCACATCATCCCTAACCTTGCAACAATCAGAACAATCTATATGGCCGGAAAAGCTCGACTCCGACCTGGTATACTTCCAAACAGATCGTGTGGGCTTACCTTCCCACCAGATAATACATCTAAACTTCTCCGACTTGAACCTCGGCGAGATTGAGTGAGGTCTGTACCTACTTTTCCTCACCTGAAGATAAACCCATTGTAATTTGGTTTTCTCCTCAGTCGCCCGATCCGGACGTATAAAACCCCCACACTCTTCACCAATAGACATGAAAGTCTTGTCCAACCATAGATGAAGAGGTACCCCAACCACCCTAATCCACAAGCGGACGTCCTTGACACCGTCGACCTCACACTCTGATCTTTGTTGCCACCAGTCTAGAAACAAGAAATAAGGGCCAAAGTTCCTGCTACCACAATCCATCACCTCTGCAGCTTCACTTCTAAAGCCAAACGAGAAAAGAAACAAACACATAGAGAACTTCTGAACACGAACCTCCAATTGGGATCGCCAATTTTTTTCACCCATCCACAAACATCATCAATAGTGAGTCTCCCCTTCAAACCTCCCAACCAGGCATTTCTCCAGATTAGATAAATTTTTTGAAACATCCAAATTATCGCAGATCACCATTCTATTAAAACCTGAAACCGAGTCACGAACTTCTCGGCAAAAACGCCCGATTGTCTGTCCTCCTTATACATCTTACCCGAATATCGACCCCCGTAGGCCAACGAACCTGATTCTTTGAGGTTTGTAAAACCCACCCCCAATGCAAGCAATATATCCTTGTCGGAGTACCCTGCTCAATTAAGATTCTACACCAAGGCTGAGGGTGTCGCTGAACGTCCCACTAACAGCGGTTCTGATTGAATGATGATCTAATTCATGTGTATTTTAAGATAGATTACTTGATGTGTAGCATAGTTTAATATAAAGAACCTCATGAGATTGTGGACTCATGTATGTGCTGATGTCATTGTATGCCTATGAGCATGGATGGTTGTGTTCCAAGTTAATTGCCTTGCATTAAAAAATAATGAATTATAAAACTGTATATGAGACTACCTAGCTGGGATGGCTGTGTGAGAATGCAAAGTGTGAAAGGTATTGATAAGTACCATGTGATGTGATGGGTGAGGGGAGTGCATCCCTAACAGACCTAGATATGATGTATCTTGACTTGAGGAGTGTATGGGAACTCCAATGGACCAAGGTTGAGGAGTGATCCTTGTATGGGGACTCCAAATGACCATTGAGTGAACTTCTGTTGGTAGATCGTATGGTTGGTAATGTTCACTAGGTAAGTTCTGTGCGAATAGTTCTGATGCCCTGGATTCATCCCATGATCAAAAAGTAAGGTTAGGGGATTGAACCCTATGGATCGAAAGCCCCTAAAATTGTGGTACGGACATAAAATTCTATCAAGTCTAAATGTCATTGATGGCACAGGTGGTTCGCGAAGACACCTTGGGGATTGATATGAGATCTAGAGTGAACATACAGTATACGAATGCCAAATAGCATGCATAGCATACTCTTGTGTATGACTTGATTGTTTATGTGGAAATGATCATGTGTTCATTTGGTTGATTCATTGGGCATATTGCATCATGTAGAATTGTTAGATGAGAGGACTGGCATTCATTGAGACAATCCTAGTGGGACTAGAAGAGGACTGCATTAGTGTGGATTATATCTATGCTATTGTTCACTTTACGATGTTTTCAATATTTTAATTATTAAATTATATCGTAATTGTTTATCCATATGATGGTTGTGTTTTTGAGTAAATACACCGGCATTGTGGGCATACTCATGCGAACTTTCAGCTCACGTCCGTTTTTTAACATTTTCAGGTTCTGGATGCTTGTTCGGAGAGTTCAACCACTCGGGAGTATTGGGTAGTATGTTACTAATTTCCATACCAAGTAGAACTAGTTACTTTGATTAGATATTACTAATTGAATTGTCTTATCTATGAATAATAAAAACTAATTAAATTAACTGCTTATATTTTCTATACTGTTGTACCACCTCCAGTCGAGGGGGTGAGAGTCGCATTGCCTGATCTAAGGATATCTCGAAGAGTGTAACCTGTATTTGGGATGTGACAGCTTCATTACTTGTTTATCAATTTATGTCTTACATATACTCTTATAGTTGATAAGTTATTAGATATTAACTTATTACTTATTTCTATTTAACTTGCTACAAATAATATATTTACTTGATTTATTTCTTATATAAATTAGATTTATATAATATAAAACTATATTAGACTCCATTTGGATAGTCGGATTTTGTGGGAAAATAAAGAAAAGATGGATTTACTGCATAATGTGTGTTTGGATACCCGAAAAGTGCAGGTCCCACAGAACATGTTTCAGTCAAACTCCTTTGACTGCAGAAAGAAGGTCCTTTTTGTTTTCCGATAAAAATGAAAGGAATTTGTGGGAAAGGAAAATGAAAAGGTGGGCAGAGTAGCATGTTCCCCATCCTACCCTTCACCAGCAACACTTCCATCTTCCTGCACTTATATAATGAAGGGTAAAATGGGCAGATGAAAACTTTTCTCATTCATTCCTATTAACCAAACATCAAAATCAAAATTTTCTGTCATAGTCGTATATTTTCCTGATACAACCAAACAGCTTTCAGGAAAATTAAATTTCACTTGCCAACATATTACTTTTTGGCATATTACTTTCCCAACGAACTTTTTGACTTACTCTTGGCATCCAAACGGAGCCTTAATGATTACTCAAACAAATCAAAGACAAGATAACTTGAGAGCATATTATTGATCATTGCTGAAAAAAAAAAGACAGGGAGCTCTGCTTGAAGATTTAATAGGTGGAAGCACATCAAAGCAAGCCAATAATGAAAGTCAAAAAAGATTGAAAATCTAGCTAGGGAAGAGAACTTAACAAAAAAGATAAACACATAAGAAATCCATTTTAGGAGCATGATTAATGGAAAATCATAGGCAGCATCTCAGGCATAATGTGAAATAAAATCATTGTCCATTCAACAGCTCAAAGTCTACATGCTTCTAGTGATTCTACTTAAATTAGTTATGAAAAATGAAAACCAAATCAAAACCAAAATTTGTTTCCTATGAATTTCCCTAAAAACAGAAGCTATCCAAATTACAGCTCTCTGGATGATTTTGCTTCTATAAAGCATTATAAACAATTTTGTCAATTAGAAACATGATAGTCTGTATGGGGAAGGTGACGAATTGAAATAACATTTTGTTTTTTAGACACACTTTATGAAGACCACCAAGATATCTCAATCATGGTATGACTAACTGATTTTACCAAGAAACCTCAAAACAAGGTAATGTTAATCCGTTTACTAACCTGAGCACAAAGCCATTCGACCAACCCTTTCAAAATATCATCAATAGAAGTGAACTTGTTCTTTGAACGTGAGGCTTCTCCATTTGAAAAAATGTCATTCCGGGCTTTTGGTCTAGCACTAAAGGAAACACAAATAATTTGTGCAGATATCAACAGTAAAGAACACAAAACATACTGGCATTGTGTTATTGTCATGATAATCTGAAATCCGCCCCGTAGAGAGGTTAAAAAGTTTAAGTACCTTACAACCACAGATAGTATCTTACAGCTCTTCTCTTGTATGAACCAGTTACCTTTCCAAAGCAATCTGCAAATGAACAATAAATGTAGGTTGTTTTAGTTTTTGTCCATTTAAAGAACATAAATATTAGTTTACTTATCGGCATTAGTAATATTCACATTTCTTTTCCCAGGAGGGAATTTATTAAATACAAAAGTTTGATAAAAGTACAACCATAGCCGATAAGTACAATGAGTACAATCAGCTAGGCAGAGAACGAGCTGAACCTATAGCTATACAAGATATATAAAAGACCTTGAGACTGGAACACTTGGGGAAGCTTTTTACAGATACCATTGGAAGTGAAGAAAACACGTTTCTACCCATAGCCCCCTCCCTTATTGGCACAGACATCTTGAAAAATCATCATGTTTTATTCCATCCAAATGTTCATAAAATGGCCCAAAGCATCATACAAATATGACCAGTTCCAACAAAGCAAGAAATTGCTTCCTCTTAGGAATGCACCAAATCAAAGCTATCCTTTGAAGGCAAAATACATACAGGAACAATAACGAAGAAGATGGTTAACTAATTCTCCTTGACACTGACTCATGATGTACCTCTTTGAAACTGTTCAATTTCCACTAACCAGGTGATCCACTATTAATAATTAATCCAAAATCACTATTCAACCAAAAAGTGCCACTTTGGAAGGTACCCGGGAAGCTGAAATGGATTTTAGTCAGGATGGAAATATTTGATATACCCATTACTACTTTTGTATAAAGATTTCAAGAAAAACTTCCAAAAGGATCCTCTAAACACACTCCCCGATCAAGCGTATCCAGGTTGATTTTTTCTGGATCAACGATGCTAAGAAAATGTGCAGGTCGTTTTTTTTTGCCCGGTAAACTATAATTTTTTATAATAATGAAGAAAATTACAAGTATAAATAAAAGATGTACACGAATTGTATACACAACCCACACCCCTAGGGTATCTGTAAGAACCTGAACATTTACCCCAAATTAATTAAGATTGGTAACCAGGTTTAATTTAAAATTAGTAAAACAAATTCACTAATAGATTAGATCAATGCTCACCTAACCCTTAACCTCAAGTAATCAAAACACATTAGTTATCACCTTGGACCTCGAGACATTAGGAAGATTTAATTTATTTTAGGAAAACACCCCGATTTGTCAGCAGAGACCTTAGAGATTAATTTAAAATAAAATAACTAAATTAGATAATTAATCTCATCCGTCAGCTCCCGAGACCCACCTCAGACCTACCAGTAATAACCCTCTAGGAGAAGTTAATTAGGTGACCTTTTGGAAAATGTAGGATCAGAAACCCCATTTTTCCCCTACAACTGAACTTATTCATAATCTGACCCGTAAGCCTGTAAATAGAAGCCTTAGTAATTTTTTCAGCACTTTCCTCTCCTTCCTCTCTTCTCTTTTCTTGGAGCTATAGAGCACATGGGAGACCTATGGAGATCGTGGAGACAAGGCAGATCAACCCCGATGCAATTCCGGCAACACCCCAAGTTGAGTATCCTCTCTTTGAAGATGTGTTTAGTTATGTTTTTGCATTTTGACCTAGGAGAAGAGTTGATTGATGTATGCTCACCTTCTCCTTGGGATTTCAACCTAAATTTATGTTGCATGTGGTAACCCCAAACACCGGACCACCATAGATGACTTCATTTGTGGAAAAATCAAAGCCCAAGTGGAGATAATAAAGGGAAAACCCCAAATCTCCACTATAGACCAACTAATTTCACAAATTAAGCATAATCGAACCTTCCTGGGAGGGTGAACAACCTTCTGGTGAAATTTCAGTTCATTTGGACCCCTCTTGAGCTTCGGGAAGCCGAAGAGTCCACTGAATCTCAGTGACTATTTTGGCTCTCTGGTTTTGTCGCCGATGATAGTCTAGGTGAGCCTAAGAGATAGGGTCGCCGAACCATGTTAGTGATTAAACTAAGTTGACTTCCCGTCTATCGAGACACATTTGGACCAAACCCCGAGGTGCCAACCTATTTGGCACACTTTCACACATTTCGGCACGCCGAAGGGTCGCCGAGCACCCCACCGAGTAGCTCCCGCGGTCCAATTTGAGTGATTCAAATGGGAGCGCGTGTATCTTGACCAACCACACGTGTTCGGCCTATTTCCGGGACCAATATACTTATCATGCAAAATTTGACCCCTCAACCCGGAAATTGGATTTTCTAGACTTGGCCGAGCAATAGGAGGTTTTGGGGAAGTAAGTGAGTATGGTCCCCAAACACTCCTATTAGCTTTATACCATCATATTACATGTGTTTGGATTTCAAATGGTAGTTGTGGTAATGTGTTTAACCTTCATTTACAATGAAAGGCATAATTGAGGTATTCTAGTATAATGCCTTGAGAATGTGATTGTTTTAGGCACCTTGATGCCTTGTAGATATGTTATGATGGTTGGATCATGTTTAAGATTCTAATATGTTGATGAGGAGTTGGTGCCTGTGTGCCCAATTAGCATTATTTTATTTACTCATATGCATATAAATGCCTATTATCCTTATAGTAGTATATATATATATATATTAGCTGCTTGTCTACTTTGAAATGCTTGGTAAGATAGATTATGGAACTGTGCCCATATGTTTGACGATTTGAATATATGTCTGTGAAACCTTGTTTGATGCATTAATAAATGGATTTGAATTTGGATGTTGCATATGGACCTTCCGACTGTGATAGCCTAGTCTAATACCCTACATGATACATTTGGGTGTAGACTAACACATGGGATATTTGACTTGATAGCCACTATAGTCCTATGAGAGGACCCTGTGATCTTACCAAAGCTGAGAGTGAACCCACATAGGGAGGCCTCTACAGTCTTGAGGGATGATGGTTACCTAAGAATCAGCACGTTGGTGTAAACTTGGAAGATGGTAAACTATCCCAAGGATCCGCACGTTAGTGTAAGCTTGGAAGACAGGGAGACCATGTTATATTTTTTGCTGGACTGTGAATATGTAAGATTCCCTGAATGAATTAACATGTGGATGTGAGCTTTGGCCGCGAGCCCGTGATAAAACATAAGTGAGGGGATTGTGCCTCCTAGGTTGAAAGCCCTTAGAACTATACTGTACACATAGAATAATCCTATCCCTTAGTCCGTTCTTACGGGGAATGATTTCAGGTTGCTGGAACATCTTGGGGAGGATTCAGGTTGCTAGGACACCTCAAATAGAGATTGGAATCACGTGGGAGCTTACGATATTTCACCTTCCATACAGCGTTTGCATTTCACTTGCATTTGCATAACTTTGTTGATATTAGTGTGAGAGCCTTGTGCATGAAACACTTGGCCTAATTTTCATATAAAATCTATGCATATAGTTGTAGGGTTACTGACCACTGAGTTATACTCTTTGAGAATGGGAGAGAACTTTAGACCGTGTTTATTTATGATTAAATGCTCACATTGTTCACCACTTGCACATATACTGCTTATTACACATTGTACACCTTCGCACTTTTCTCGTAATGTTGGAATATAAGTGAATACACTTCATTGAAAATCTACTCATTCTGGCTTCCAGCTTATATGTGTTGTTTATATTTCAGGTTCAGGAGCTTAGATGCGAAGAGCGAGACTGGAATGGGTAGCATACTCTGGCAGAATCTTTGGTATAGTCTAGGAATAGACTTTATTTTCCTAGATTGGCTCCATTTTCAGCTTCGGTAGTTTTAGTTACTTATATCTTACTAGAACTGATAATAACTTCCGCTTATGTTTTGACCATTTTTACCCACACTCGTAGAAATACGGGGTGAAGGTTGCGAATAAATCAGAAATCTCACAAATTAGGAATTTCTAATTTGGTTCGTGACAATATCAGTTATCCACACCAAAAAGAATTACCACCCCAAGCAGAAACAGGAAGAGGAAGATTACCCAAGTCTACCCAATTAGAAGCCCAAAAGTACAGCAAAGATAGAATGCGATTCAGAAGCGACTCCCAATCTAACTCTCATCGAAGGTTCTCTTGTTACGTTTTAACCAAATAGACCAACTCACAGCTCCAGGCACAAGATTCCAAAACACATTCCCCCTGCTCTTGATTTTCTTCACTCCCCAGTTAAGCAATAGCAAACGGAAACTACCAGGAGGAGACCAAACAAGCTTGAATTTGGCACAGATAAAAGATCAAAATCTGGGGCCACAACACAATGAACCAACAAATGATTGACCGTCTCCTCAACTTTCCTACACATGCAACAACGATTTGACAAAGCCCAACCACGGCTCTTTAAGTGATCTCTAAGAATCTTTGTCGTGGCCTGAGGATTTCTTTTCACCACATTCCGCGTTCAACAAATGGTGTTGCTGATTTTTTGGCCAGAGGTGGAATGGAGAGGAATTCTTTAGTGGTAGGTGTGGATTTTGATGGTGATTTGGATAGAATATGATCTTATCTCAAGGATGTTTTGTTTTTAGGTTCTTGTACAGTTTGGTTTCCTTTTATATTCTGTTTTTGCTGGTTTGTAGTCGGTTTTTTGGTTTTTATGTTTGATCTACTTGTAAATTTGAAACATTTGTAATTTTATTTTGATGATTAATAAAGTGCTGTTAATTATCAAAAAAAAAAAAAAGAATCCACTTCTCTATCAAAGAGCAGTCTACAAAGCCTCACATCCCAAAAGATCGATTCCCCATGTCTAGACATTACCTCCGAAACTCTCCCATCAATAGAAGAAGCAATGGCATAGATGGAAAGGAATCTCTCTTTAAGAGGCACTCACACCATATGTCATCCCAAAGCGACAACCATTTACCCAAAAGAGCAAGGTTAAACTCCTTCACCTTCCTAATCCCCAAACCCCCTTCCCTTTTAAGCCGACACACCAGATCCTAGGTAGCCCAATGATATTTTCCTTTCCCCTCCTTATCACACCATAGAAAATCCCTCTCCAATTTCTCAATTCTAGAAGCAACCGACGAGGGAATCAAGAGCACCAACATCAAAAAAGTGGGCAGATTAGCAAACACCAACTTAAGCAAGATCAACTTACCCCCTTTTGAAAGGTATCGCCCCTTACAGGAAACTAGAACCATCCATTCTCTCAAGGAAAGGCTCCCCCCTCCCCGCTTTGAATCTAGAACCAAGAGAAATCCTCAAGTAGATCGTAGAAAAAGATCCCTTGCCACAACCCAAAATAGCACAAAGATCATCCATCACTTCCACCTCCTCGACCCCAAACAGCATGCTTTTGGATAAATTTACCCGCAAACCCGACACTGCTTCAAAGCACACCAGAATACCCCTAAGATACCTAATATGAACAAGTGAAGCATCACAAAAGATAAGGGTATCGTCAGCAAATTGAAGATGGGACCCATAGGACAAGGACCAAGTTTGAAGCCTCCAAAAGATTCTTATCAAACGCCTTGAGCAGAAGTCTACTCAACGCTTCAATTACCAAAATAAAGAGAAACGGAGAAAGTGGATCCCCTTGCCTCAGAAAACGATGCAGATAAGATACACAGTCTCATTCAATATCTTTACTTCCTACCAAACCCGATACAACCTAAAATGTATAACAGAAATGATCAATCCACATGGTCATACGCCTTCTCCATATCCAATTTGCACACCAACCCTTTTCTGCCCTCGGACGAAGGAGAATCAATACATTCATTTGCAACAAGCACACCATCGAAAATCTGCCTATCCCACACAAAAGCACTCTGTGTTGATAAGACAATGGTCCACATCACCTTCTTCAAGCGATTAGCCAAAATCTTAGACACAATTTTATAAAAGCTATCCACCAAACTAATAGGTCTAAAATCTTTTAAACTAGAAGCCCCATTCACCTTAGAGATAAGAGAGATGAAAGTGGCATTCACGCTTCTCTCCAGTTTATTCTCCATAAAGAAATTCCTCACAACTGCAACCAGATCATCCTTAATAATCTCCCAATTGTAGTGATTATTCTATTAAGAAACAAGCACATTATTTTCAACAAATAAGTGATTAACAAGTAAAGTAGTGCTAATCAAGTAATCATTGTCAACATGAATACAATCATACATTATATGATATAAATTATAAAAAAGTTGTTCAATATCGTAAGTCATAAGTCAAATGAAGCTCAAGCTGCAAGACAAAAGCATGAAAAATTTCATTAGTTATAAATCTAAAGTAGATAGATTGTTCCCTGAATGTTTTTACAATTTTTAATTACAAAAAAGGAAAGCATAAAAGTGTAAAAAATTATGATTGTGTATGCATTACAAATGCATAAATAATCATTCCATTCATATTTTAGTTTTTTTATTTTTCTTGAATTTTTTAGTATGTTTTTCTGATTTTTCCTGATTTTGTAATTATTTTTTAATATTTTATTAATATTTTCTTTAATTTTTACAGTTTAGAAAATATAATTATGCAAAGAATGAGCTGCAGTTTTTTTTCTATAATGTTTACTAATTTTTATTTATGTTTTCATAATTTTATAGGATTTTAAAAAAATATTTTTTTTCACTCATGTCGAGCAAATCTAGTGATTTCCCTTGGATTTTATGTTTCAACTTCAAAAATCGACAACATGCCGAAGACATTGAAATGACTGTAAGCAAAAAATTCGACGTGGGTCTAGGAAGGACCGAAGCAGAAACACTAGGGAAACCCACCCACCACTAGTGAGAAACCAAAAATCTGTCCAATTTCGACATCGAATCTTGATTATTAGACCACATAAAATCTGCACCCCTTGAAGTTCATCCACAAGGGCCATCCTCCCTATAAAATCTGAAAAATCCCTTATGTCCTTAGAACACCCCAATCTCTCCGAGCAAAACCGAATGGTACTA
>JAUPMG010161650.1:0-10793 GCA_031762675.1 Pachysandra terminalis | reverse complement strand
GATGACAAATAGTTTTAAAAGGGACATTATAGATAAATGGTGGTGGTGAGGTAGTGGTGGTGGTGGGGGTGGGGGTGGTGGTGAAGGTGGGCTGGTGGGGTGGTGGTGGTGGTGGTGGTGGTGGTGGTGGTGGGCTGGTGGGGTGGTGGTGGTGGTGGTGGTGGTGGTGGTGAATGAAATCCTTTTTCCTATTTTTTTGGAAAATAATTTTCCGCCAAAAATAGGGGAAGTTGTTTTCCTCCAATTTTCTGGATATTAGTAAAATATTTTCCAGAATTTGAAATTTTCTTTTGAAACAAATTTGAGGAAAATATAAAATCCTAAAAAATATTTTTTTCCTCTAATTTCCGGTGAAACAAACACAGCCTTAAGGGTAAACGGACCAGAGCTTTGTTTTCTTTCATCTTGTGGTCACGCTGGCTTGCCAGTAATAGAGCAATCTATGAGCCAGAGAGGAAATTGAACCCATTGACTGCATTTCAAGTAGTCTTAGGCTGCGTTTGACCCAGCTTGTGCTTGTGGATAGCACTCATTGGATAAGTTGCTCAATGGGAGCACTTATCTACAGCAACAATAAACTGCTTATTTGAAGAAAATAGTGTGATAATTATATTTGTGTAAGTGCTTATGAAAGTTTAGGGGTAAATTAGGTATTATAAAAATATTATTAAGGTTTAGAAATAACATTTATTTAAGTGCTTATGAAAATTTAGGGATAAAATAAGTATTTTTAAAATATTACTAAAGTTCTGATTGCAGGTTTGAAGTTTCTTTTAGCCAACTCAGTGGCAAATCGAGCCTGAACTGAGCCAACCCAAGTTGGGCAAAGCTTAGTTTGTTACAGCCTGAGCCATACCAAGACGATGCGTTCTCTTTAAAATATAGTATTGTTTAGGCCGGGTCCAAACCACCACAATTAAATCGGACCACCAAGAACGCCAATGCGCCCGGGCCCAGATCATTATCAGTACAAGATATGGGCCCAAATCCAACGCTGGTCCAGAAGATCAACGTAAGCCTGAATGCCTACCACACAGAACGTAAGCCTGAAGGAAACAAAAATTTAGCTAGTGGGCCAAGTGTAAGCAAAAGGAAAAAATAGCCATCTATTATATGCAAACCGTCAAACGGTTCAACTGTTGCAACGAGGGTTATAAGATGGAATCGGCCAAGACGAAAAAGGTCTCCACAGCAAATCAACTCAAATAGTTACGCATTAGTTTCATATTTGATTCACAACGATCATTAGTTTAGTTTATGTTATGATCCTTAGTGATCATCAGTTAACCTTTAGCTTCTGCAAGGATCTCACTACAACTACTTCTTACTTCGAACTAAGTTTCTTGCGGAAGATCCCTCTAGTCAGTGGCCCAATAGAGAGGTTTACGAAAACCTTTTTGATAGTTCCTTACTAATCTATGCACCCGTGAAATAGATTAATCACGTCCCACAATCGGAAATGTCAAAGGTTTTGTATTTTCTGTGTTTATGTTACTGGTTGTCTTTTCAAGTTAGGAAGTTTACCTTTCTAAGTTGTATATTGACATATTGTTCTATTTGTTTTAATATAAAAGTGTTGTTGACGTATAAAATCAGTATATCTGGTTCAACAACTGACCATTCGAGATTAGGAATCAATATAATCGTCTGATTCAAAATCGGTCATGCATTGATTGATTTACACCAAAAATTAACTTACACAGTTTGACTCACACTATTTGTCTTTCAAGTAAATTTCAAAAAGTTCTGGTACGTTTGCACTAGGGGTGTCAATTGGTTCGGTTAAAATAGCAAACCGAATAAACCGAACCAAAAAAAATCGGTTTGGTTCGGTTATTTATATTTTTGGTTTGGTTATGGTTTAAGAAATGCCAAACCAAATTAATTCGGTTTGGTTTATGGTTTAGACCTTTATTTAACCGAACCAAACCGAAAACCGAACTGAAATAACCGAACTTACTAAATCGATAACCAAACCGAAGTAGCATGGGCGTGCAGCAGCGCCCCCTGCAGGAGTTGCTGCGCTCGCCCCATGTTTTCTGTTTATTGTCCCACATCGGTTGGGGATTAGTTAATCCCCAACCGATGTGCTATAAAAAGGGCCATAGGGTTAGGGTTTCAATTGAGAGGGGTGGACCACCAATTTTGAAGCCAATTTTGAATGGACCACCAATTTTGGTCTATTCAAAAATTAAATTTTTTATTATTATTTTTTAAAAATTAATAATAATAAGTAAAAAGGCTTTGGTCTAATTGGTTTGGTTCGGTTTATGGGTTTGGTTCGGTTTACGGTTTAGTAAAAAATGTTCGGTTCGGTTTTCGATTTGATTTTTTATTTTAAATTTCGGTTTGGTTCGATTTTCGATTTGTTCACTTAAAAGTCAATTTGGTTTAAATTTGAGCTTTAAACTGAACCAAACTGAACCGTTGATACCCTAGTTTGCACCCTTTCAACCTCCCGACCGAAAGAGACCGACAATCGACCGAGAGGATCTGACGTCGACGGATCTTAATCCGCCAACAAATATAGATATGTAATTTTGAGAAAATATTTTTCACTGTAATTGAATTCCATTTCACAATTTTTGACTATAACATTGCGCTTCCATAGATTCCGATAAAGAATCCATGAACACCTACTTTAGTGTGATTTTTTTTGGGGATTTGTGAAAACCATACTGTCCAATCAACGACGATAATCATATCATGTGGTTTCACTTCATCAGTAAGGGCTGATCTAATGGTTAAATCACCAACGTTGTTTTCTTGACCTGGGTCAACTCTTTCTAAACCAATCACTTCAGGATGAGGACGCGAACTATGTGATCACATCCTCTCATATGTTGAAATGGTCAACGTGACGGGACCTTGCTTTAATCAAAGTTGTGACTCTATATATCTTTACTGTGATTGGTTGACGTGAGAGTCCCGGTCCACCGACACGGACGTTAAGATCCGCGTTTAACGGACGAGTGGCCTTTGCCGTTAGAAGACAAAACAGTTGGAGACACGCTATTGGTTGCCTGCTTTTCACTTTATTGGACAATAGAGCGACACACTAAAAATGCAGTAGGGCCCACCATTTGCCATCCTCGAATATTCCCCTGTAATTGTAGTAATAAATAATTTTTTTTTTCTGACTAAAAAATTAAAAGCTTTTATATATTTTGTACGGCTCTATGGCTACTGGTACAGTCCTTAAGATCCAGCATCTTTGAAGAAGGGGTTTTTGTATAATCGAGCCGGTGGGGCTGTTAACCCACTAAGTTTTGAAAACCGATATGACCCATCGGTTTAACCAGTCAACCAATTGGTTAAAACAAATTTTACAAATTCAAATGAGTCATCATTGATTGGTTAGTTTGTGTACTTGGATTATTGGTATATTTTAAATTTCTTTTGATATTTAAAATATTGATATATAATAAATAATTTCTTTTTTACATTACAATTTAATATATTATAGTAACAAATTCTTTATTCAATTATGATTAATTAGTTTTTTTTTTCTATTTCATATTAATATATTTATATTATAATAATCATGACATCAATTCAGTGGGTCGATCCATTACCACCCTAAACAATGTTAATACGAGTATGCAGTACCGAGATTTTCAAATCTGCACAGTACAAAACTATATCTAAGCCATCAATTTTTTTACCTGTAAAATCTCAACCGATTGGTAGTTTGTACTAGGGATGTAAATGAGCTGAGCCGAGCTTTGTCCCGTTTACCTCAGACTCATAAATTACAAGCAAGGCTCAAGCTCGATTTAGGCTCGTTAAAAAATTTTAAGCTCTGAGCAGAGCCAAGTTTTGCCCAACTCAGTTCAGACTCGTAAAAGCTCAACTTACAAGAAATTTGACTTGTAAAAAATTTGACTCATAAAAAAGCTTAGATTAATATAAATGTATTAATATTATAATTAATAATTATTATTATATGTAATATAATGTGTTAACATGTGTGTTTAATATTAATACATAATATAATATATAAAAATATAAAAATATAAACAAATAATCTTATGTATAAACCGAGTCTACCCAAACTCGACTCAAGCACACGTTAAAATAATGAGCTTCTTTTTGAACTCAGACTCGACTCGACTCGTGAGTCTAATTATTGTGCTCAAGTTCGGCTGGTTGACACGTAGTTGGTACTATGCCGAGGTCGGCATAGTAAAATTCTGCTATTAATGTTGATGGACAAAAGTGTCTTTGTAGAAACTATGACCTGTACGTAGAAAGTTCGACATTAGAGGATCTGCGTAAATATGAAGAAGTATAAGGATATTTCTAAGAATAAGGAACCTCAGACGTGGCAGCTGATTTGCTACGCAACCTTTTTTTTCCCTTTAAAAAAAGGTAAAGCACAAAATAAAATAAAATTATTATTATTAATTCTTTTAAAAAGTAATTGATGAGGTTCAGAGGAAGATATTTCAGCGCCTATATATATTGCCCTAAAATACCGTTCCTTCCTGTCTCATTCTTTCTCTGGTCTCGCTTCCCTCTCTTTTTTTCCTCTCTCTCTCTCTGCAACTGCCAAACTAAAAGCGTGCACGTACGTTCTCATCTCGATTTACAGTTAAAAGCTTCGTTCTTAAGCTTTGTGGATCAGGTAATGCTTGATCTACTTGATCTGAGTCTATATTTGATCCGATCTCTTAGTTCTTCTCGATTTTCTAAGCTGTAAGCATTGAATTTCATTTTTTGATTTGATTTGAAGCACGTTCTGTTTTTCTTTCGTTCAAATTCATGCTTGCATTTTTGAATCTCTGCAAGTTATACGTGGATCTGAGTAATATTGAATATTTCTTCAAGTTGATACCTGTGGTTGCTCTGTATTAGTCTATTAGATCTGGTTTGATTTGAACAAGCTATGTGGTTTAGATCAAGTGGTCCGGAATTGTATTGGAAGGGAGATTTGAATTTGTTAAATAGTCTCGTAATGTTTTCATATTGAATGATATCATAATACAAGGTCGAGAAATCTATCTAAAAATTTAGCTGTTTGAAAGAAAATGTTAATGAGATCTAACCATTCCACAGTTTCAGATCCGGCGATAATTTATTTTCTAAATTTTATTAATAATTACAATTCTCGAGAATCATGTTTTTGTGGATCTAACCATTCAAGTTTCATTTTATGCAGGCAGAGTATTCAAAGACATCATAGTTGATACTCATGGGAACTGTGGTAGATGTTGCAAACAAGGTATTGCTTTATTTCATTATTTTTTTTTTCCTGAACGATGGGTTTTCTTTTTAGTTGCTTTTGAAAGATTTAGTTGACATTAGAATCTTTATTTTTCTTGATGAATAATGAAGATATTTATTAAGAGGAGTGTATGTACAAGAAAGTTACATAACTAGCCTCTTCCATATGTAATACATTTGCCTCTTTATGAAGCTGTAGCTTGAATTTTATAGCTAAGCTATCTAAGTATATAATTTGAAGTTTGAAATGTATGTGGATTCTCAGACATGGCATGACTAGATCAATATCAGCATTTTTAAAACCCTGAAATTGTGATGATATTTATGATATGATATCATAAATTTAGACACATGATTATTGTTGTAAACTTGCATCATATTGTAATTGCTAAGAAGGATAGCTTCTATATTGCCTACAATCTGTGTGGTCACAATCATAAATGCTGGTATGCACCATAGCTGTTTCACACAGCTAATTTTAAAAAGATTATTTGATTGTATACAATACAAACACATGATTCGTTTGATCACTCCTATTGAACTTGTATGATAATTTCTTGAGGGATAAACATTTAGAGTATCCGATGGATCTCTAATAATTACATTGAAAATTGCATTTCCAATAATTTCTTGATAGATAAACCTTTCGATTGAATCTGATGGGTCTCTTGTAATTACTCTGATAATTGCAACTACTTGACTTCTTGCATATGAGCCTTTGAAAAGCATAAACACTTTCTTAGCAATTTATTGTTTATTTAGTTTTTTTTTTAACTTGCTGCATATGTGGCTCTGGAAAGCGTAAACACTTTCTTTCCAATTTATTGTTTATTTATTTATTATTATTATTATTATCATTGATCAAATATATTCAACTCCCTTGATCTGTGCTGATATTTAATCTCAGAAGTTAACCTTTTGAACTGCAGGAGGCAAATGGAAGCTTGCTAACTGAAAAGAAAGTCAAAGTTGCTTTTGTTTTGGGTGAGTTTAGTGTGGATTTTGATCTGAACTTACTGTTATTTTTCAACCAACCACGTGATGCAGTTTGGTGTATGAATCCAATTTCCCCTGCATCCTATTTTCAATTACTCCAACTTCTATCATTCTTTGTAAATGAATACTTGTTGTTATTGGTAGATCATATTCTAACTTATAATTTACACCAAGACACTGATGAGGCTTTATTATGTTGTTCTAACCATCTATGCTTCTAGTGTTCCAGGAAGCATGGTTCTAAATTTTGATTTGGAGAGAAATGTCATACTTCTGGAATAAGAAAATTTCAGATTTTTTTTTTTACTTCGCAAGATTTCCTGTAAAAAATTATACAAAAAATTTGAAGATTAGGGAAACATCGATATAAAGAAAATTTCGGTCCCCTTCGGAAAGTGAGGGAAATTTCACTATATTTCGGGAAAATTCGAAACCATGCTAGAAATTACTCCCTTGTTTTTCTTCCTTATGCATATTATGATCTTAGATTTAGTTTAGTCATGCCCAATTAGCAGATTGTCCCTCTTATAACACTTCATCTAGATTGTCCCCCTTATCATAACATTTCATCTAGTACCATGGGCACTTGAAGTATTTGAATTTTATAAAGGGCTTTTTTTGCATCCAAAAGTTAGTAGCAGTGGCACTTTGTTCAACTCAGAATGCGTAGGATATAGCACTGCAACTTTGTACGGCTGCGGTCTGGATATGTTTTTTTCTTCTTATTTTCTCTGAAAACTAGGTTGTCTTCTTGTTAAAGAGTCATTTCTTCTCTGATGCTTGTTTGTTGTGGTCTTTGCTCTTGCCCTTCATTTATTTTGTGCTAATCTTACTAATGATAAATTAAACAGGTGGGCCCGGAAGTGGAAAGGGAACTCAGTGTGCTAATATTGTTGAACATTTTGCCTTCACCCATCTCAGTGCTGGTGATCTTCTTCGAGCAGAGATTAAATCTGGTTCTGAAAATGGGTATGATCCTTTTTAAGGAATGAAACTTTTATAAATAAAATTGGTATAATTTTTGAGGTTGAATCATTATTTCACATTCACATTCCTATATCAGGGTGGAAGACAATTGCTACTCGTGGTAGATTCTGCCTATTTGCTGTTTTCTATTTCTCAAAGCATGTAACTGAAGTCATTTCTTTTTAAACCTCTATTATTTAGTTGTCAAGAATTATTTTTGTTTCTGAGAAATACTTTGGGATGGA
The DNA here is from genome assembly GCA_031762675.1 of Pachysandra terminalis. Classification (NCBI taxonomy): domain Eukaryota; kingdom Viridiplantae; phylum Streptophyta; class Magnoliopsida; order Buxales; family Buxaceae; genus Pachysandra; species Pachysandra terminalis. The sequence continues at coordinate 3,360 of JAUPMG010161650.1, read as the reverse complement.
TATCCAAATTCCTAAAAAGCTACTTGTAACCATGGTTTTAAATTTCGATTTTCAGGGAAATTTTTGCATCTTTCCAACAAGGAAATTTTGAGGGAAATTTCACTATTTCACAATATTTCCTGTAATAAATAATATTAAAAAAAAATCTTAAAATAAGAGAGATACTGATATTGGAAAATTTTGAAGTCTTTAGAAAGTAAAATTTCAATAGAACTTTTGCTGAATTTCAGGAAGTTTAAAACCATGCTTATGACATATATAACTAGTAGTGGATTAGACCCACCAATTGTTATTTACACGTTGGAGATTTCTTGCAAGGAACTTATCTGGTCAAATGGTCCTAATAGTCTGATTAATAGATTTTATTTTGCTTTTGAAGTTTCCAATACATGAGATGAATCAGAGGGTTAGGATCATCATTCAGGTCTATTTTTGGGTAGGAAAACCGTGGGGCATGTCAAGTGTTGTTGCTGCCCCCTGTGTGTGTGTGTTTATGTCCTAGATATACCTAAAGTCTGGATGGAGTCACGTGAACAAACATTCTGCCCAAGTTCTCACCTGTTTTGACTATTGTCCTGGAAAATTCTTTTCGTATCCATCAACTTCAGATTCTGATTCCTGTTAAATGCTCATGCATATCATTAAGAAACAAGCTTAACTATTGGTCTCTGTCATCTTTTTTGCTACAGTAACATGATACAGAGCATGATAAATGAGGGAAAAATTGTCCCTTCAGAAGTGACAATTAAGCTTCTCCAACGGGCAATGCTGGAAAATGATAATGACAAATTCCTTATTGATGGTTTCCCTCGCAATGAGGAGAACCGTGCAGCATTTGAGAATGTGGTAATCCTTTCATTCCAACTCCACAATTTGTTAAGCTATCCTAAATGTTTTTCCTAATCGGATTTCTCTTATGGAAATTGTAGTTGGGAAACTTATTCCGTCTGCTAATTTTTTGAATAATGCTGGGTTACTTACAGACGAAAATCGAACCAGAATTTGTTCTATTTTTTGATTGTTCAGAAGCGGAGATGGAGAGGCGCCTTCTTAGTAGGAACCAGGTTAGGAAGAAGCAGCTCTCTCACATTTCCCATTTGATGCAGCGTTTGAAAAATCATCTTCTCCACTTATTTCTCCAGTTTTGATTGCTTTATTTATTTATTTTTATTGTGGTATGAAGGGAAGAGATGATGATAATATTGAGACAATACGCAAACGGTTTAATGTTTTCCTCGAATCCAGTCTCCCTGTGATCAACTATTATGAATCAAAGGGGAAAGTTCGGAAGGCAATTTCTTTCTCATGTTTCCCTCATGACATAGTTGGATTTGCTTACCATCAGCTAAATTAATTACTCTTTTGTTCAGATTGATGCTGGAAAGCCAATTGAAAAAGTTTTTGAGGAAGTCAAAGCCATTTTCTCTACCACTAGTGAAAAGGTTAATAGCCTTTATGGCAGATCTAACCTCTTCTCTGATACTCATAACAAACTATTTGCAAAGGAGGAATTTACTTGTAGAATATACTTATGTGTTGATATTTAATTCAAAGCATTTGATGTTGATTTTCCTGACATGTAGAACTCACAATGATTTTTGGACCAGGACGATCCCGAGTTGAATCCGATACACAATTAAACTCCAATTTAATGACTCGGTCCGATCCCGAGACGGATCGGGAGATCCAATTCGGGATCTGCGATCCGATCGTCCGAGTTGGACTGAGTTGAGTTTTTGAAATTTTTTTTATTATTAATTTTGGATCGTCCCATCCCATCCAATCCCTGAGTTGATACCCAGTTCAAACACTAGGATTATAACTGCATCTACAATGCTTAACATATTACAGATTTAGCTAACACATACTTCAAGAACTTTAAGAATACTAAGTAGCTGTTCTTTCAGAGCACTATATTCATGCTATGATAAACTTATTTGCTGTTTAGCATCTCTCTCTCTCTCTCTCTTTCTCTCTCTCTCTCTTTCCCCCCGTCTCTTCTCTCCTGCCTTTCATTCTTTCCCTTTTGGTTTGCGAAACACTCTTCTGTCCGAGTATTTTCTTCTAAATTCCTAATGAATCCGGTTTCCATGTTCATTCTCTCAATGATCATATGTTTGTGAATTTTACAGGTGGTAGTACAGTGATGCGGCGTATGATGCATCTTATAAAGGGTCCTAAAGAAGCATATTTGGTGCTTTAGAAAATCATAGTTTGTGTGAGTGTGTCTGCATCTTTGTATTTTTATTATCATATCCGCGTCTTTGTATTCTTATTATCATACTGGCTGAACACTCTTAACAAAATTATTAATAATAATATTCCCTTTTTATGAACATCATTGTGCTATGCATTTAAGTGATCATTACATAATCATGTTGTGGTTCCACAATCTAGCAACAGCTTCTATGTTTTCTTTTCCTTCTTCTCACCTCACCTTTAGTTTTTTAAGACGCAAGATTTGGTTTAGTGTGTTGTTTGGGACTTGGGCTGTGTTTGTTCTGGCTTATATAAGTGTTTATTTCAGCTTATAGCTTATTAAAGTACTTTTTTTAAAATTAAAAGTGTGTTGGTAACACCTAATGGGTAAGTACTTACCCATAAGTAATAGAGGAAGGCTACCTACAAGGAGAAGCTGCTGACAGCAGCTTCTTTTATCACTTGTGCGAAGCTATTTCTAAACTTTAATAATATTTTTATAATATCTATTTTACCCTTAAACTTTCATAAACACTTACATAAATATTTTTTTAAAATTTTAATAATATTTTCATAATACCTATTTTACTCCTAAATTTTCATAAGCGCTTGAATAAATGTATTGACCAAATGCTATTTTCTTAAAGTAAGCAGCTTCTTGTGGTTGTGGATAAGTGCTCTCATTGAGTCACTTATCTAATGAATGCTTATCCAAAAGCCTAAGCTGGGCCATACGTAGCCTTGAAAATAGCTTCCCGCATAAATAATAAGAGAAGTTGCTCTCTGCTTATGAGTAGCCTTCACTACTTATCGGTAAGTACTGGTGATGCACAAACCGGTAAATAAGTTACCCTTGATGATTCGTGCAACACGAGGTTCAAAATACCTGTTTACACTGGCCTAAATCAAAAGAATGGCTGTTCCTATGTAAGGTTTCTTTAAGAAAAGTGAATGAGGTAAAAACAAGATCAGTCAGGAATGAACAGAAAGGTCATAAAGAACGTCAACTCAGAAAGAGGATTCTTAAGACAAATGTTCTGCTAATTCTCAGAGAAAGTCTAGAATGCCAAGGAATCTAATCCCCTTTTTGGTGTATCATTGTCTTTTTATAGCTTCATAATCATTACTGAACCATTTGCAACGTCTCGTTTAATTCACTCG
>JAUPMG010161629.1:0-10794 GCA_031762675.1 Pachysandra terminalis | reverse complement strand
ACACCTAACCCAGGGAGCCTCCACTGTGTCAGACACTCACTAATCTCCTGAGGCATCACCCATCCTACACCAAGTCGGCACAAAAAAGAAGTCCACACCTCTCTAGCCATAGCACAATGTAGAAACAGATGGTCAACTGATTCCCCTGCCTCCTTACACATACAACACATATGGGGTGACAACATCTGAGACGGCCACCTTCTTTGAAGCAGATCACAAGTATTGATCTTATGGAGAATCGCGGACCAAACAAATGCCTTAACTCTAGGGGGGCCAAAAGGTACCCAGATTCGATGAAAGGGGAGGGAGACTAGGATAGATTGAGGACGAATGACAGACAGAAAGGAGTTCACTGAAAAGACATTGCTACTACAAGGACTCCAAATCTGACGGTCCCTACTCTCGGAATCAATAAGGACCTCCCCCAAATCTACAAGATTATGCCTACTTATCCATAGATTACCGAACTCATGATCTCCATTCGGCATTTCATTTGCCATTGCTCATCAGATGACATACTCAGGAGTGAGAAACCTGACGCTTTCCTAAAGCACAATTTTGAACATATGGTTTGTGAATTTTTCAAGATTTGGTTGGCAGCTTGGCATTACTGCTTCCATTTTAAATTCCCCACCTCTATTTTGATATATAATACTCGTAATTGATTCCTGAGATTTATTTTACAGAAGGTAAAACAACTTCTGTTCATCTTCACTAGGACTTCATAGACAACGGTGACAGGAAGAGAACTACTAACTTGCTATTATCAGACCACTGGATAACTAATTATTTCTATCATCTCCGCTCTTTATTTAAAGGTTACACAGCTGGGTATTACTCATCAAGTACATCTCGCTAATCTTCCAAACATTCACTGACGTATAAACTACACTTTTTTTTTATCATTAACAAAAAATTTATTAATCATCAAAAAGAGGTTACAAACAGAACATAAGATCTATGTGAACCAGAAACAAAGTAGATATCAAATAATAATTACACAAGGAAAAGTAAAGACGAAACAAAGAGTAAGGAAAAATGAAAACCAAACATCCTATAAACTACACTTGTCACCAGGGATTCAGGAATGGGCAGTTGTTGAATACTTTGATGCTGACTAGGAACAATTACATGACACATTATTCATTATTCAAACCAAGGACTGGTTCCTTTCCCATCAGCTAGACTTTGGAAACCTAAGGTTCCTCCTAGAGTCAGGTTGTTTCTGTGGACTGCCATACTTTACAGAATCAACAAGTCTGACATGTTGCAAAAGAGGAGGAGTAACCTAGCTATCTCCCCACATATTTGTTTCATGTGCGAGAGACAGGGAGAGTCAGTTGATCACTTATTTCTCCATTGCAGTTTTGCTAAGGATGTATAAATGTATTTCTTACAGAGTATTGGTGTGGTTTGGGTGATGCCAGAGAATGTAGTCTCATTGTTGAGTTAGTGGAGATTTAGAGAGTTGGGTAAGAAAGGAACGATTATTTTTGATTTGATATTCTTTGCCATCCTGTGGATTATTTGGGGGGAAAGGAATAAATGTGTCTTCGAGGACTTGCATAGGAGTCTTAGATTGATTATAGTTTCTATCTTGGGGATAGTGGCATCTTAGGTTGCAGTCAGATCGGAATTTAAGGATTTTTCAATGGAGTCAATTATCAGCGGGTGGATGACTCTAGTACATATGTCACCAGATCGGGTCAGACAGAGTAGGTGTTGGAGTGCACCACCGAGTGGATCATCAAACTCAATTTTGATGGAACATCTTTGGGCAACCCGGGGTTTTCGGGGATTAGTGGGGTGTTCAAGAATTCATAAGGGCAGATTATTCATGCTTATTTGGGCCCAATTGGGGACTCTACTACAACGGAGATATGGGCTTTGATTGCTGGACTTCAGGAGGCATTGAAGCTCAGTGTAGGAACTTTACAGGTGGAGGGTGGCTCGTTTTCTGTGATAACCTTGACGTCAGAGACCAGTTGTTATCCTTGGAGGTTGGCACACCTTGTTCACTTAGCGAGACATCTTAGCCAGGGCTTGGGAGTTTCTTTCTTCCATGTTCCTAGATCGGAAAACTAGGCAACAGATGCATGGGCCAGAAGGGGATAGGTAGAGAGGCCGTCATAGCAGTGATACCCATTGAGGACAGTCTAGAGGGATCAATTTGAGTTTGGACCTTGGGTTTTTATCACTTAAAGGCTCCTTCAGTTTCCATCATGTTTTGTACATAGTGGTAGTTGGGTGCGCTTCGTTCATGTATCTTTTGGGGATTACACTTCGTGATTTGCTGTACATTGTTAGAATTTTTACCATACTCGATCATTACTGAAATTATTGTTAATTATCAAAAAAAAATAAAAGTATATTCATCATTCAATACCACATATTTCACAAAGGGCCACTAGTAGCATACTGATGAAAAACAAGTACTGAAACAAATGACATTCACATCTCTATCTGATGAAAATTTGCAGCTTCAATTGAACTTGTTTTCCTGAGTTCTTTTCAGCTATTTAAAAATTGTGACAATTCTTTTCCATGTAAAAGTGTACATTTTAAAATTTGATTCTAGATACTTCTTGAATTATTTTTGCTAGATACCATTGTACCAGTAACTTTACATGTATATATGCACCTCTTGGGTCATGAAATTTTCTATATGTCAAGAGATTTTATTATATGATGTTTTTCATTAAATTAAGGTTTTTATCATATCATTATCTAAGGTAAATACTTAAGAAACAATATAAGCACATTCTTCTAAACATGGAACAGCACAATTAAGCAAATAAAATAAAATAAAAAGTAAGGAACAAAAGCTCAAACATATTGAGGACTAGAATTATCCATATCTAAAGAAAGCAAATGTATCCAACAGGAGCAACTTGTGGCTAAGGAAAACAACTTTCATAAAAAATGCATTTAACAAGAGAAAGCATATGTTTCCAACAGGTCAAAATGAAAATCTTACAACAACTTTAGCTCATCCAATTGTTCAGACTCAAGATCCAATCCTACAGATCCCATCTTACTTTGGTATGCATTCAATAACTCAGGAAATTCATTTTCATACTTGATCACAAACTTCTCCAAGAAGTTCTTTTCAGTCATTATCAACACCCAAGCTACAGTCACATCATTCTTAATCAAGTTTTTCGATATAAGTGTCCGTATGACCCAACATCTTGGAAGAATTCTATTCTCCAAACTAAGCATTAGAAGATTTGGGCACCTGGAAACTGAGCCAGGCTTGCAACAAAGTTTGTTCACAAAGAAATACATCACCTTCATTATCTTCTCCTCCGAAACAATCATACACAATGGCTGCTTCTTAAATGCCAAATAAATCTCATCCTCAGACCAACCTATGCTTCTAAAGACCGTCCATTTCCGCTCCCAAGTCGATATGCTCATCACTGACATTGCACGGACACCCAAGATGAAGACTGAACTTATGGGATTGAAACCCATTTCTTTAATTGTTGTGACAACCTTGCTAAACCTATCAGCTCTCAGAGAAAATACTCTAGGATGAAGGATGATTAATTTCACTATCCGGTGCTCGGGCACTCCATGATTTCGCAAAATTTGGATCTTGGGTATCAATATCTTCTCGGGATTGCTTTGTAGGACTTGGGTCGAGCGTCTCAGGGCATCAACAACATCAGTAGTACCAACAAAACCTTTCAGAAATTCCAAGGAAGGTTGAAGTTGATTCTTTAAACTTCTCCTCAAAAGAGAAGGATTTGCACAAAGGATCTTCCCAAGCATTGGGCCAGAAATACCTATAGAATGGAACAAATCGATTTTGGGTTTTAGGGTTTCCTCTGGACAGGCAAAGAGCAACAAAGGGATCCTTGTGATTAGCCTTGAGATATGGGTTTCGGAGAAACCAATGTTCTTGAAGAATGTGAGGACTGAATCTGCTCTCTCTGTGGTTTTCATGTTGATCTTCTTGGAAGCACATATAGCAGCTTGCGGCGATAACCCACATGAATTTACGAGATAAGACACCGTAAAAGAGGATTTTTCGGTGGGTTTTGTAATTTGGGAGATGAATTTGAGAAGTGGACTTCGTAGAAAACAAAAATGGATGGTACCAATTGGGTATTGTTTTCTATAGAACAATCTGAACATTGTATGAAAGGGACTAAAGAGTTTTAGATTTCTTTGGATATGAACATATAAAATGGAATAATCAGAGAGATTAGGGTGCTGACCTGAAGATTTGAGTTCCTCCCTTTGCTGCTTCGTCCAAAATGCGGAGGATCTTGCCGCCCCTGTTTACAAAATATTCTGTAACTGGTCTATGATTCAAAACAATAAAAACCTACTAATTGAACCGATCCGGTTTATTTGCAAATCGGAGAAAGGAAGTATAAGAGATTAAGGGTGTGTTTGGCACTACTTCATCGGGCCCTAGAATTGACTCCTGAGCCCAAAAGCCCTTCAAATAAATAAATGGGCGGTTGGTAAACCCCAAGTGAAGCGATTCTACAAGAATCATTTCATCCAAACGTTGATTTTTTTGAAGTTACTATTTCTTGTTTCTGAAATCATGTTTGCGGGAATCAGTGTGATGGTTTAATGAAATATGTCTTATGGTCATATGTGCCCTTTAAAACTTTTAAAATGCCTATTTTACCCATGTTATCTTCACGAACAAAACTCTTACTAAAATAGATTTCCTACTCTACACAAACTACTCACAAATCTAACAGTGCTTTTTCAATTGGTGTTTACCAAACATTTTTTATTCCTCTAAAGTAATTCTTATGAATCACTTCATAAGAAACAATTTTAAAGGAATTGCTTCTCCTTCCAAGAAGCAACGCCAAACATGCCCCACAGAGTTTAACTCACGCTTATTTGGAGGAACTCACTTCTTCATTTGTACTTTTCAGTTAATCTGAAATCATGTTTAGATATCTTCTGTAGCATTTTCCTGTAACTTGCAACAACATATGTCATTGGCTCCTTTTGTTTGTGTAATTTTGTTACAAAATGCCATGTTTATTGATTTGCTACTGAAGAACACGAATTGTTTCAAAAAGAGTTTCAATTCTATCTTTTAATAGCCTTTTTGACATTTTTTTTTCTTCCTTAAAACATTTTCTCTCTCATCATGCCTAATCTAAACAAAGGATAATGACAAAAAGTGAACTATCATTGATTCTATTGATCACAATCAAAAGTAAATATGAAAAATGATTAATGAACAAAGCATGAGCAAAAAAAAATATATGTGCAAAAACATGAGCAATCTAGATAATTTATTGTTTTTCTGAATTACAAGGGTCTGCATAAGTTATTACAAGAAGTAAAAAACCAAGGGATCTACAACAATATCAATTGGCAGGTTCTCTAGTTCAGGAGCTGGAGGTCTAAGGTTCGAGTCCTTGGACTTACCTGATATATGGTCCTTGTGGGTGGGGTCATGTATCCAGGTTTACCCTATCCTCACTAACCAGTCAGGGATTCCACATCACAACAAAATAAAAAAAATAAAAAATAAAATTGAGCAAATAGAACTTCTTCAATGAACTTATAAAAAAATAAAATATAATTTTACATATCATCCATCATGGTTAAGCTGTAGGGCTTCAATTCAGACATAAGTGCATGTAATCACTGATTCTAATCATCTAATAATGCAATCACTGTAGTGCAGATTGAAAATGAAAAAGAAAAAGAAAAACTACATAGCAACAGCTCCATGTTTCAAGCTTGACAAAATTTCAGAGATACAGATGACCTTAACCAACAGATCCAATGCTGCTGCTTCTTGCACTGTTTTGCCCATCTCTGGAGGATAGGATTTACAAGCAGAAACAGATTTCATTTCAAATCAAAAATGGTAAATAATGTTTACTAACTTTTACAACAGATTTCAAATTAAATGAACTGTAATGACAGTTAGCATTACAATTACCAAAAATGCAAAACAATTAGTTACAAAATTTCACCATTACCGCGGAGCAACCTGTGGCAGATCATTCAACAATACATTGACGAGAGTGGAATGTCCCATTCGAGAGCAGTTCAACAATTTGCCTCTCGAGCCTTTTAGCTCCAGGACCAGGCCTCAGAACATCGGCATCTCCCCAAACAATGCAACTGCCATTACCAGGTTCGCCTAAACACCATCCACCAGGAACGGTACTACCAGGACTGCGGTTCAAGACCTCACGGTCAATGCGGTCAAGAACGGGATCATCCATGAGGAATCGGGTACCAAATGCTGCTCCACTCTGGATCATCTCATCAAAATCGTCCAAACCAAGTGCGCCGGGCTCCAGTTTTGGGGGCTGGTCCCAAGATGCATACTGCATGTTGTGGTTTACAGTTGTCCTGTTGAATTTCCGAGAATTGCAGAGGATAGTTGGGAAGTAGTTGGGTTGCGATGAAGGTGTATTTGAAAGGTACATCAGTACAGTCCTTGGTAAATTGTCCGAACCCAAGATGCAGAACTCAATAAACTTGCGAGTTAGAATAGCAGCAGATGAACCTGCACAAAATCATTTTTCAGTGTCAATTTTCACTCTTCAAGCTATATTTGATAATCCTATTGAATTGCATTCAGACTCAGAGATCCGAGTCCAACCACGTGAGGTATTTCACTGTGGCTAGATCCATCAAATTGTTTTACTATAAGGAAATCTCCAGGCCATCATCCTAAGAAGGCCAGAATAATTCAACCAGGGCAGTTTTCTTGCCATTGTGAATCAAAGAGATAGCCATGATCAGATGTGGTCTAAACATGTTCGCATGTGTGCAATGTAAGCATGAGATAGGGGAAAGTACAGTTTTCATATTTCGGTGAACTAGCATCTTCATATAAGTAAAGTAGCATTGTAGGAAAAATCTCCAGTATGCATCATAATGCTGTGGCAATACTACTGGCTTTAGATATAGTGTCAAGGTTGCTACTATGAACGCCATCCAATTACGATATGAATTTAAACTGCACGACTAACAGAATTGTCCCTTTCAAAAGAAAGCCATCATGTTGCCACGTAATCATCATGCCCATCGTTTATGATACCAGCACAAATGGAGTAGAGCAAGATTCTGGAATAATGGGTTAGAGACAAGTTCAATATGCAAATATCTGGATGAAAAAACAATCTCATGCGACTCAAACGAATTCGATACCAAGTATGCAGGCATACTGAATTACATGATAAAGTTTCGGTACCACATTACCAATCCGGTCGTTACAGTAAGCAATTCACCACATGACATGCAGGTACTCGTTAATCAAACCATTAGTGCATAACCATATTTTTAGTTGAATTGCATGCTTCATCTTTAACTTACCTCGACTCTCGATCCACTACCGCTTTTTAGCTGACTGGCATCTTCAAATAAAGTGAAAAGGTTTTGAAGGAAGTCTACGACATATTCAAGTATTCATATCAAGTTTAATTGACATATCAACTTCTGTTTTCAATATAACTCCGTCTCCAGAAGGAATTTCCAAATTTATGAAAAGCAGAAGCTTCAAGTTGTAATGGTTCATTTCTTTTTCAGTTTTTTTATATGAAGGAAAAAGCATACAGAATAAAATTGTTGTATCATGGATTAACGTTTATCACTTGAAGGCAATGAACAATAATGCACACCCTTTAACAGATCCCAGAAGTAGGCTAAGGTAAAGAAAAAAAAAAAAAAAGGAAAAAAGTACATGGCAGCCTTTGAACTGGTAGTCGCCATCAATAGATTCAAATAACAAAAATTTTCCTTTGTCTAGAACAGCTTATAGATCCATCAACCAAATATATGGATTGTAAAAATAACATTGAATATTGAAAAATTAGCACATTATGATTTGAAGTGAGGAAACCTAAGAAACTCTTATACTTTGCTTCTTTAAGCATGAGAAAAAAGGAAAAAGAAGAAAAAATAAAAATTGTAAACAAAACAAGTTCCCTTTCCATATTTCCTGAGCCTATAAAGTGAAACTATAACCCTTTTATGAGCTTATATAGGAAACTAAGAAGAAAAACCTACCAAATGATGGAACCAGCAACAACATTGTGTGAAGAAACCAAAGAGATCCGAGTCAAATAACGCAAGAACATGGTTAAACTATAGAAATGGACAGAAATCAAATAAACTGGGTTCAAAAGCTTAGCTGGACAAAAATCAAATGAATTGGATCCAAACCTCATTGATCCTATAATAAATGAAGCGAACTACGTCCAAAACTCACTGAATGTAAAAGAAATCCTATAAAATGAACTTAAATCACTTTGGTTCAGTTCAGGTTGAGCTGACTTGTATTGGGTTGGTTTCATTTGGCCTAATATGCTCCAACTACAATCTGGCTGTTTTCTCTCTGATGGGCTGCTTTGCACTGGACCTAAAATAAGTCATGTGTATAGGGGTGTGCAGTATGGGTTGCACTCTGAATGGAATGAATTTAGGCACACCGTGTCTTCTCTCAACCCATATCAATGAATTTGTGGATCCCATTTAAAATGATAGGTTTAGGCACTTTCTAAAATCAGTTCCTTGCTGGGCATGGAAACAGACAACGTATGGCTCGTTGGATTCTGCATCAACTGTACTATCATCCAGTAGTGATCCGCATAGGGACGTTCAACGTACCGGGCCGTCACGCAGCATGAATAATATCTTGCAGGCTGGCACAGTTAGCTGTTGTACCATGCCGTGACTAAATTTAGGAACCTCGTGTCCATGACACAGCTGGGCCGTGCCGTGCCCGTGCTTGAGCCTGTCCATACTGTATTGGGGCCAATGTTTTAAAACGCTAAGGCTTGAGGCGAGGCATTTCATTTGCCCAAAGCATGCGGCATAAGCCTTCAGACTTGAGGCATAAGCCTCACAAGCACACCTTTTGTAGAATATAAATAATAACATATAAATTGTTTGTGTACAAATACAAAATAAAAAAACTAATAATTGATATTCATGTCATGATAAGTGACTAAAAATAACAATTAAAATAAAATTAGTAGTATGTTTTTATTTAACAAGGTTGGTTAGTGTCAATTTGTAGTTAAAACCTCTAAGTACCTTGAAAACATTGAGTATTAAATCCATTTTTTTGAAGCTGAGATAACTTATCAGCCTAGCTACTGAGGCTTACGCCTTATGTCTTGAGGCGTACGCCTCCTTACACCTCATGTGAGGCATACGCACTTTTTACACCTAGAGACATAAGGTGCACGCCTCATGTGCAAGCTATGCCTCAAGGTTACGGCTCAAGGAGTTTTTGCAATACCTCGCCTTGAGTCACACCTCGAGACTTACACCTCAAACGCCGTTGAAAACACTGATTGGGGCACATTGGGCCAGGTCGTGCCTTGGCCAGGCCAGCACGGCTTTGCAACATCCATATTGCCAGAAGTTTTCACCAGAACATCAATGAAGTGTGTTGAAGGTTTAAGGAAGCTAACAACACCGCCATAAAAGTCAATAAACAGCTATGGTGCCTCAAAATGACCAAAAAAATGATTTATGATGCAGCAAAAATACCAAAAATCGGATGGAAACACATCATAGATGACAATGTATGATTCACATATTATCTTGTATAAATATTCAATATTAAGATTGTTTAAAAATATACATACCAAAAGGACAAGGTTAAACAAACAGTAAAAGAATAAATAACAAATAAAGGGGAGTTTAAAAATTAAATGAATTGACGACTAAGGCACAAGTGCACAACGTTGATCATTGTCCTTAATACCCAATATGCCCCTTTTTGGATGATATCTTCAGTGTTACAAGCAGTTCACAACCAGGATTCAATGGTTGTAAAACTCTTGGTAGATAGCAGGGTCATACTAGACCTGAAGCGAACTGGTAGTGTATCACTCACAATAGATGATGTGCAGAAGAGGCTTTGAAATGTTAAAGCGTGCTATCCCTATCAAGTAATACATCAACAATTTGCCTTAAGTTTGCTATGACCATGCTATCTATTGAGAGTTATTCAATGTTAAATCCTGCATACAGGCTGCCATACCCATAATACAGAGGAAATTATCTAAAAGGGGGTGTATCAGTTATTAAGGGAAGTGATTGGCATTATGGCTTGATCTCCAATTCGATAAGCTTTTGAACTGTTTGATTCATCTTGTGCTTTTTGCACATAAATCAACATAGGGTTCATATATGTCCTATTCTATCGCAAACATAAAGGAATCTGGATCAAATTCCATCACCTACATACTCAAACAAGCACAACACAAAAACCTCATAAGCAACTAAGGATCCATCTGAATTTAGAGGTACATAAATCAATTGCCTATTCTTCACTGATTGGGAATTCTTGGTGTTGCTTAAGAGGACATGCATAGTGCAATCTGTAGACCTGAATTATATTCTGTATTACTGAAACCAATTAACATGGGGGTTCTTGTTTCCAATTATCATATTTTTTTTTCTCCTTTTTGTTTGTGTGTGTGTGTGTGTGTGTATCGGCTTTACAACAATAACCACTAATACTAATTTATAACATTAAAAAAAAAAAACAAAAAAAAAAACACACATTTGAAGCTTTCTTGAACATTGAATTATTTGGCACCTCAATCCTTGTAAATGCTTGCAACATAAGGTGAACTTTCATATAACAAATATCTAAGAATTACAGCTACAACAAAACTAACCTGTGAACAATCTATATGCATCCGGCAGATCCCGCTTCTGTGTTGCATAAAATATCTCACTCTTGGCAGAAAGATAAAGCCCTGGATCAACAATTATCGGTTTCAATCTACGAGATCTGCCACACCAAAATTACACTCCAACTCA
>JAUPMG010161618.1:0-10794 GCA_031762675.1 Pachysandra terminalis | reverse complement strand
CTAATGATATGCTCACAGAATAATGCAACAATGATGATAATGCCTATGTTAACTTGGAAGTTAAGTATCCCTCAAAAGCTTCTCAAGCAATTCGGGGAATTCGACCCCAGGAACACCCGAATGTCTCCTTCCGTTTCGGACAGCTAACTCATGGTACGGCGAAACCATAGTGCATTACTTTAGAGTGTACAATACTCATGGTCCAGCGCAGACCATATAGAGGTATCGAAGACCCCTATTCTTATTTCGTGGATCTTTCAACCACGGGTGCGTTTGGGCGAAGACCCCTATACTCATGGTCCTTCCCTCATCAATTCCCTCACCCCACTACTCTCTCATTCATTCATTTCTTTCTTAACTCCCCTTCTCCACTACATCTCCTCCATTACTCACCCTTTCTCTCATCCTCTACTCTCTTCTCTCTCAACATACGATGGTGCGTTTGGGAGAAGAAGAGACTTCTGAAAATTACACCTCAACTCCCATATTTTAATATAATTACAATTTAACCCTTAAACATTAAGATAATTAAAATTTGACCCCAAATGCTAAAATTCATAACTAAAAGTCCCCCGAAGTCCTCAATTCTCACACAATCACAGAAAAGCCCCCAGAAACAGAAACTTACAATTCAAAATCTCTTAGCACACAACTTCTCATAATATCAGATAGACCCCTAATTTGAAAACTATGTTACGAAAACACCCTCGTGATACAAATAATGCACAATTATATTCACAGATAATTTCAATAAATCACACATATATTATAATTGGGAAAAAATAAAATAATATTAAAGGTTCAGGTCATTACATAAGAAGACTATTGTCATTTCTTATTATGCTCCACACCTAGCTTTAGACTTAGGAGATCTCTGCAGAGATTCTCTGGCATACTCGAGAGAGATTCTCCGACATACCTGAGAAAAAGAGAGATAGAATATTTGGGAAGACTTATCAGCCAACTCTTGAGGCGGCATCAGTCCAGACTTAAGCATCTCCTTTCGTCGGGTCGTAGTCGCAGCATACCTTCCATGAATTTTCGGTCCACTTCTCCAATCTCGATTCAAGTAAAAGTCTTGGGAACAGCCGTATCATAACGGTTTTGGTCCAAGTCAAATCTAACTATCTCGACCCTAAGACATGTGGGAGATGCAAGCATCTTCGATTTACGTGAATAGTATTCACCGAAATCCCACCTACAAACGTTTTAGAAAAAAAAAATAAATAAATAAATGACCATTGTGCTCCTAGAAAAGGGTATGTCAAAAGTACATCTTAGTTCACGTAGGCACTGCTTAATTAAATGCCTATTTTATATCTTATTAAGTTCTCGTTTGACATAACTTCCTACAAATAAAAGGGCTTTAATGTGAAGGGCTTTGCTAAAAAGGCTTTGAATTAAAGTTGTTGATAAAAAATTTTGTTTGGTGAGAAAAATTATATAAATGGATGCTTTAGTACATAGTCTTAAGCTATATGGATAAATTTGTCTTTTTAAAGAGTGTGTCATAAAAATGAAAGGGTAATTTTATCATTTTAAAAGTTTTACTTAAATTTAGAATATTGCTAACTGCTTCCTGCAAATGTACTTTTTAAAACAGTCCCACTTATGCTTCATCAAAATGAACTTTCTGAATTAGCGCTTCCATCTAAAGCAACTTTTAGAAGTGCCACCAAACACCAAGCATTTGGGTAGGAAGCCCTTTTAAGCCAAAGAAAGGCTTCCTAGCCTTTAGGAAGTCGCATCAGACAAGAGACCTTTTTTTTATTTTTTTTTAAGCTAGAAGTGCTTTTGAAAACATTAAACCGACAATTCTTATCCATAAGCAGTAGAAGAATACTGTCCCAAACTTTATAATAGTTTTGATAAATCACTTAACCACGTGTATTTACTAAACACTATTTGTTTTTAGAAAGCAACTTATAGTACGTAGCCATATATAAGTGCTCATGTTGAGTCACTTATCCTAAAGCACATAACTAAAAGCACAAGAAGGGCCAAACGCAGCCTCAGCTTAGAATGTTTGGTGAATCAAATTACTTGATCAAATGTGATAGTTTATCTAACATTGTAATTCAATACCTAATCTCGAACTTTGGTGATAAACGGAAACAAGAAAAATTCAAAAGCATAACATAAAAGATTACTTGTCAAACTAAATTTGGAGCAATGAGTCGAGGCTTTCTTTCTCTTCCCTTCAAAATTTGACGATTGGGTGCTTGTATGATTTCACCACGTCCCTATTATGATGGATCAGATCATCATAGCTTTAAGAGACTAACTAAGATGTATCCCTTTAGAAGGATACCAAACATTTTCCTTTTGGGAGAAGCAGAAATAATATCTTCTTCAATACTGTGTATAATCTTACAAAGTGATGATGTATTCATACCATCAGAAGATAAGACCAAAATTCCTTATGGTTATGTCAAAGTCAAATAAGAAGAGTTGATTTAACATAAAGCTTTTACTTTTCACTTTCTTTTGGTGGGTTTATAACAATGGTGTCTTTTTCCTAATATTCAAAGTACTTGTTTTACTGTCAACCAGAGAAGTGGTTGTGCAATATAACAAACAAAGAGTTGCAAGTTTAGCTTGTAAATTCACATACTGTCACATGAATCACTTGAAGATTGAGTTGGTATTGGTGATGCATAAACCGGTAAATGATCAATTTGACAATCAAATGTCAATTAACCCAAGCGGTTTGAGCATCAAAGAGTTCGAAACTCGTTTACTATGGCTTAAATCAAGAGATGACCATTCCAATGTACGATTTCTTTGTTGGATGAAATAAAGAAGGTAGAAACAGAGATCAGTCAAGAATGAACAAAAAAGTCACCACAAAACTTAATTCAGAAAGAGGATTCTGAAGACAAAGTTCTGTTAATTCTCAGAGGATGTCAAATGCCAAAGAATCCAATCTCTCATTCTGATGTATCATTGGCCTTTTATAACCCCATACTCTTTACTGAACGATTTGCAACGTTTCATCAATGTATACAAGCCTTTTGATTTGAATGTTCAATAAATGTATTCAAAACATTTTGATTAATGAATATGGCGTTATAAAGCTAATGATACGTTACTGTTTTGTAATGATTCAAGTCTTTAAATACTTTAAGATCTTCAAAAATCTTAATAGGACTTTACCTTTCTAGCCCTCCATTCCTGAAAGTCTAATGTTTATTTCCCCTTATGCTTAAAGTGAATGACTTTGATGTATTAAGACGGTTATTTTGAGAAATCATCTCGAAATACCTAAAATAACTATTCCATTCGAAATAGTATTATTACAATACTTATGATGACGAATTGATCCTCTCGAGGTGGTTAACCTAAAATGACGAATTGACCTTCTCGAGGTGGTTAACCTATAAATGACTCCTTAATGTCTTATATATATACATATATAAGATCAAATGAATTCTTATAACACTTTGAAGGTTGTTCTTCGAAAAGATACTGATTTGAGGTCCACCTCAAATAAATCCTCTAATTGTATACTGATTTAGAAATAATTCTTCCAAGTTAAATGAGCCTTCGAAATATACTACTCCGAGAATATTCTCCCAATAAGAGTGGGCTTTCCAAGTGACATACAGAATTACGAATCTAAATTCTTTATTCATGGTTCTGAATAATAGAATGCATAATTACATAATTGACTTTTTCAGGTGACACCTTATCAGTGGCTTAAATCAATTTTCAAATTGGCTCATCATCATTAGCCCCCTGCGTTTAGAATGTGCTATTCAGCCACGTTGTAAGCGCACTATCTATAAGAGACAATTTCCTATGCACATTTCTGATAATCACGCAACACATGCTCTTGTGATATTTTCAAAAATTGTCGTTTGATATTTTTAGACAATTTAATTCTTATATATAGATGCAAAGAGTTTTAAGGAATCAACTTACCTGGCTCGAATGGCTTTTAGAGGTAAAGTTGGTGAAAAGAAGATCAGAATACTTGCACACTCTTTGATTCAAGAACTTAGCGTCAATGCAACAATGATGTTTTTGCTTATTGGAATTCTTGGTATAAGATTGTTGTAACAAATCTTATTTACAAGATTGAGTTAAAGGATACTGATCTTTATGTTAAAGCAAAGTTGGCACTTAACGTCCATGAAGAACGAAGAATGAGTTTGAAGAGGATGACTGAGCTTGGGCTTCCTTTTCTCAAGTTCTGTCAATAGATTCAGCTACTAGAATACCGTCTGGCAGTTCCCGAAGACCTTGATAATTCATGGATGGCCTACCTCGTTTAAACATTACAAGAAGCAATAGACATGTAAATCTATAAAAGTTTGGAAGAGACTTTAGCTTGTTCAAGCATCACAAAAGCTATAAAAGCTTGAAAGAATTGTATTTTGAATTTTAAAAGTACTTTTGTATTCAATTCTGATTAGAAATAGTAATAGAAAATTTCTATGCATATAATTCTACTATTTCTGAGGTTCTACCTTAAGTAGAACCATATCAATTTGGCATAATACTCCGATATTTCGAATTATTCTTCCCAATTTGTATGGGAATTTGAATAATATTACTTTAATTTAAAAAAAATATTGGTTTGATGCCTACTTCAGAATAGTTTTGATTTCGAGATAATTCTCCATATACACGTGAATTCTCGAACTAGTATATTTCGAAAGTAGAATTTCAAAATTATACTGGTCTAAGAGATTTATCTTAAGTAAATTCTCATTATATATTATTTAAGGTCTATTTCAAGTAGATCCTTAAAATATTTTGTTTAATTAATTCGAAGGTTATCCTTCGAAAGAATAATAGTCTAGGGTTCATTTCATGTAAATCCTTAGAATATTTGATGTCCCAAAAATTATATTTCGAAAGAATATTTATCTAAAGTGTATCTTAGGTAAATCTTCAGGATATTTTCTGTAAGGTCTATCTCAAGTAGATCCTTAGCATTATGTTGATTCGAGATAATTCTCCCACCATAAGTGAGCACTCGAAACAATGATACCTTTCTGAAATCTATTACAAGTAGATCTTCAAAATAAAATAAAAACAATTGTGTCTAAGGTCTATTTCGAGTAGATCCTTAGAATACTGACATGATTCGAAATAATACTTCCAGCATATGTGAGAAAATACTCCCAGAACATGTGGACATTCGAATGTTTTTGAAAGAATATTTATCTGAAGTTTATCTTAAGTAAATCTTTAGGATATTTTCTCTAAGGTCTATCTCAAGTAGATCATTAGAATGTATATGATTTCGAGGTAATACTCTCATACAAATGGGCGCTCGAAAAAAAATAATACTTATTGATTCAAGATAATTCTCCCATCATATATGGGCACTCGAAATATGCAATGTATATCACATTGTTGAATTGGTGCTAAGTTCATGTTTGGAATTCATTCATCTTTTAAATAACCAATGCACATCATTAGCCCCCTGTGCTTATCACGTGTTGATTAGACACATTGTAAGCGCATTATTAGGGTAAAGTGAACCGTCATTGCGCCTTTCCATGCACATCTTCTTTGCATTTAATGCTTTGCTGATGTGTTAGCTGGGTATTGATTAGGATATACAATGCTTGGTAACCTGAGGTAACACGCTTAAAATTCTTAAGCAGTTAATCATTTCAAATTCAAAAATGCATAAATAAGAAGGAATATTTAAATATCAACTTATCTTGATTCATCTTCCTTTCTTCTCTATCCTTTGCTCTGCATTATGCGTGTTCCTTATTTTCAAAATCTTTACTTCATACGATTTTCTTTCTTCCAAATGGCTCCCAAGTGAAAATCTAGTAAGAAGCAGAAAACAATGACCTTGAAGCCGCATGAGGAACCTTCAAGTCCTTGCACTGAATTAGGATATCAGTTGTTTTGGGGTCCTTCTAACATTTGGATTCCTTTTACTAGAGATGGCATGGATTTGTTGAATCTGTATCCAGATTGTAAAGAAATCAAAGAGAATCTTGGCCATTTTCGATTGATGACCTATTTCAAAGATTCTTGAAATGATTTCCCCATTTCTGCTGTGTGTTTTAAATCACATTTTGGCGTTCCACTGGGTTGGGGTTCTTGGTGCAGAAGAATTCTTTCAACTCCAATTTATGAAGCCAGATTGAAGAGTGGGCGTTTATAATGCTATTCGAGCAACAATTTCTCAGACTTCTCGAGATAATGAAGGTCTCAAGTCGTTTATTATCACTGGAATTTGCCTACTCATACTTTTGTGACAAAATTTGGGGAAATTGCTCCAACTATCGAAGACGTTCGAGTTTTGTATAGTCTTCGTATTGTGGGTGAGATTCACCCTAGAGACATGTGTTTATCTCGAATAGAACTTGCGACTGAAAAAGCCTTGGTTGAAGGTTTGAGGCTTTCGATGCAGAAAGCTACTTTGAAGAAGAAAAAGACTTCTCGTTCCTCCTCTGACAGTAAGGGTACTCGTCAGAATATAGCGGGCTGGATTCACTATTTCTGGAGAGAAGAACATGTGAAGAGTAAGTCAAACATTCTCTCTATTGTTAATGGAGCTGGTAGAAATAGCCTTATCTTCTTTGAGGCTTTCCTCTCCCTTTGGTTATCTCATTTTATTCTTCCGAGCTTTCCTTCAGACAAAGTTCATAATAAAGTTTTTCCCATAGCCAAGGATTCGAAGTTCCTTTAGCCCCTCTCTTTTCAGGCAATTTGTACAAGAGTCTCGATCTTTTGGTGGCCAATCAAGCTAGGTCCAGAGGTTCTAGGTTCATTGAATCAGTTGTTGATACTGCTTTCCTTTAAGTTTTCCTTCAGTTGTAGATACTGTTGAGATTTTTTTTGAGTTTCGTGATTCGAGAACCTGGTGCTTCTCATTCTCGTTCCGTTTTCTAGGTTGATTATCCTCGTATTGGTAGTGTTAATCTGATTAATGTCTTGGATAAGGAGCATGAGTTCGAATATAGACCTTATCTTCGAAAGATAGGTCAAGCTGATCATTCTATTTTGTCAGATATAGAGAATATAATTTTCCCAATTTTCAATTTCCATCTTCATTCCAGATTCTTCAAAATCTATTTGGTGACCATTCACTATGGTCATGTCCTTGGGATGGTTGAAGATAATTTTGAAACTGCCTTCCATTATAATCCTCATAGGGTGTTAAGACAATTTGGACTTGATCAGACTATGCCCAAAATAACTCCCATTGCAGTTCCTTCTCCTCGAGATGCAGGTAGAAGATTTGTTATTTCAAAGGCTTCGGAATGCCGTTGGGTTTTTACTAATGCCATTCTTGCTGCTTCTTCGTGAAGGGGTGGAGCTTTGAATTCTTGGGTATCATTCTGGTAAGCTCTATTAGTTGATTTTGATCAATTCTCGAAGAGCGAGGCTGTTCCTTCTGATCAGGCCATAAGTTCTCGAGATCAAGGCTCAAATCTTTTTCCAAGAAGAGTACTTCGAGCGCTCCTTCGAAAGGTATCTCAGTTCCTGCTCCATATATTTTTTATCCTGATTCTTCAATCAGAGAGTTTGCTTTGAGTTTTGTTCCTCATGAAAACATTCCTCAAGAAGGAGAAGGAGGAGAAAATCAACCTGAGGAGACCAAAATAGTGGCTCATTCTTCTAGAAGGAAACATTCTGATGAGAAAGCTTTAAAGGGCAAAGACAAGGTCCCTAAACCTTCAACTGTTCCTTTTTCGAAGATTTTGAAGAGTCCAAATCCCAAATTTAAACCTTCAAGGGGTCAGACTTCAAAAGATAAAGCTTCTCTTCCTTCTAATAAAATTCTCGGAAAGAAACCTCAATCAGTAAGTGTAGAATGCGTAACTTTGTCATTGAATTCTTCTAATTTTGTCAAACTACAAGTAACGACTATTTTGATTATCAGGATGAACGAAGTAGAAGTCGAGATCCTACACCTCTTATTGTTGAGTTATCCAAAGACCAAGATACTTCATCCACTAAAGTATCTTCATCAGGTAATCTTTAGAGAATTTTATTTCGACTATCTCATGTTTCTAATACTTATACTTTCTATTATATTTTAGCCATACCTGACGAGCATAAAAAAGAGAGAAGAACTCGTAGCTCCAAGAACAAAGCTCCGCCAAGCTACCGAGGCTGCTAAGTTTTCTTCCTCGAGGAATGAATTAACTTTGGTGATACTCTCTTCTCAACAACTTATATTCTTTTGTTTTTCCATATTTGTTCTAATTTTCAAACATATGTATTGTAGCAACTTGTCAGAGATTATCAGGAAATTCCCAGAGAACAAGGTGCTACTGCCCCTGATTTTCTAACAGCACTGCAAAAACGTTGTGAAAGAGTAGTATCAAAAATGAGAGCGCATAGAGGGTTAGCTTATGTAGGGCTACCCATTGTTGAGAATATTTCTAAGGAAGCCTTGGTAATGGAAATTGGCATTTATAGGGCACAGGATGAGGCAGCAAAGCGGGCTAAAGCATGGAAATTTTCATTAACTCCATAAGAAAATTCAATTCATGTTTCGAATTCTGAAGAAAATACTAGTGATGGTGATGAAGAAGAAGGATAAGAAGGATAAGAAGAAGAAGAAGAAGAAGAAGAAGAAGAAGAAGAAGAAGAAGAAGAAGAAGAAGAAGAAGGATAAGAAGGGGGAGATAAAGAGGAGGAAGAAGAAGGAGAGGATGAAGAGCAAGTATATGATGACTCTCAAATTCAAGAGGATCAAATTTTACCTCGTAGTTCAAGTCCTCTCGCACCTCTTTTCTCTTTAGAAACCCATCACTTGCTTTCTTCATCACTTATGGAGACTCCAATCATCACTTCTTCTTCTCCTGAAATATCGAAAGTGATTTCGGATGTTATTTCTTCTCTTGAAACTTCTATCAATGAAGAAATCTCTCCATTTGCTGCTTTAAGTGTTACCATGGATATTAATAATTCTTCACTCCATATTCCCAGTATTTCAAGTGTTAAGTGTCACGCCCCAGATCCTGTGGCACGCTATGTGGGTTGGCACGGATCACGAGATGGGACCTTCGGGTTTCCAACCAAGGAACACAGAACACAACAATCAAACCAACAATACAAGAGTATTTACAACTTATGTAAGCAAAAATCAGAAGGCGGAAGCAATAAATCATATTCAAAGTCAAATATGGCTTCAGAAAAGCCTACAAATCCAGCAATCAACTAACTTTAAACTAACCCTATTACATCAGTTAGAATCAAAGTAGAAATAACTAAAAACAGCACTAATCCACGCCAACCATCAATCCACCTCAACCTGCAACATGAAAAGGTTGTGTGACCTTGGATTACCAAGTAAGAAACAATCATGTCATTCATCCTCATGGGACAACGTTAGTCCAAACAAATATATAACATCATATTTACAACATGGAGAATACAATCCTATGCTATCATGTCAGAACATAATAGTATAGTGATAATAACATGCAGTGAAGACAATCATACAACACATTATCATACCAAATTCTAGCATCATGACCATAGCATAAACACAATTACAAACTTAAAAATCAGCAGTCCAACAATAACCATACACTCCACAATATCAATAAGTCGATGTATGCACTTCCCGGTGATTAGCAGGTTCCACAAAACAAGCTCCACCAACACCCCGTACCACAACCATTAAGGTCAAATAAACTCCACAATTAATCCGTAAAAACGACCTTATGGTCAATATCCCACGTGTACAGTGTGGTTTTGTAGGACTTTCAACCTACCCGGGCTCAATTCCCATAGCTATTTCTTACCTTTTTGGGAATTTACACCCAAGGATGGTTACCCTCAACAAAGAACCCACGTCTCAATCCGTCGTTGAACGATTGACCGGACGAGCCATCAAACGAACCAGTAGGATGCCAGTGATAATATCCTTCGGAAGGTACCCGTGTGCCCATACATACGAATAATCCTTGGGACATCATAACAAGTACCCTTTCCAACAAACAGTCGGATTTCCGGTGATAAATCCCTTCGGAAGCTATCCGTACGCCTATACACACGACTAATCTTTAGGTAACCATCACAAGAATCCTTTCCATGGTATACAGGCACAATCAATCATAACCATGTTACACATGCACAATCCATCATATGTTAGCAAGGCAAGTAAGGTCATTCAACACCAATATTCATGTCACAAACTCCCAATACGTGTGAGGTCATAACCCCAAGTCAAATGGTCCAATCCTCAATCAAATGTCTACGGAAAACAGTCAAAGGTTTCCATCGGTAGGCTCACCGGTGTACCTGTGCTTACCAGTGGGCAAAACAAAGCTGAAAAGTGGTCCCTCTCGGTAAGCTCACCGGTGTGCTGGTGCCTACCGATGAGGATCTCAGTGATTTTGATTTCCCTATAGGCAGCTCCACCGGTGTACCGGTGGGTGCTGATGGGTCGCGATTTGGATATTTTTCTGGGTTCGTGAAACCCTATTGTTTTTATCCAAATCAATTCACAATGACTATAGAGATCAATATTCATCAAGAAAGCAATAAAACACAAAAGAAAAAACATATCCAACAATTTATTAACATAATAATCAAGTCTAACATAGAACAATTCACATATACACATATAAATCTAGAAATCAATCATATTAACATATTAGATCTACTTCGTATGATCAAACACATATATTAAGATGGAAATCATCCTACAATGAAAATCAAACTCCTGAAGATCATAACATGCATTAAAATCACACAAAATCGACCCTGAAATCCCAAGAAGACTATACAAGAAATGCAACTTACCCTAATCTTGATCCTAAGTTCGATGGACTATGATTCTAACTTCTTCCTCTT
>JAUPMG010161607.1:0-10794 GCA_031762675.1 Pachysandra terminalis | reverse complement strand
ATGAGGAGAATATGGACTAAAACCAAGTCAATTAAAGCCTCATTTGGATCAAGCTTCAAGGTTCTTAAGAGGAGATGACCAAAGCTCAAAACTCAAGCCAATTACACCTTGCAAATGGAGGAGAAATCCCAAGGAGAAAACCCAAGTAGAAGCCCAAAAGACCAAGTCAAAGATCAGCCCAGAAAAATAGAGTAGATTTCAGTATTTTGGCCATCACTACATCAATATACGCCTGATTGAGGTGATTTTGTTGTCCTTGGAAATATAAAAAGCAGATCTACATCTATGTCCCTAATATCCACATTCAAATTCTAATTTTTTCTAGGTCAAAATCGAGTAGCAAGGGGACTATTCTAGGCAGTCCGAAAATAATGCTGAGATTTGGAGTTTTCATTGGGAGAGTTCCTAGGGGATTAGAGTTCCAATTCTTTTGGGATTGCATTATATATATAGAGACTTTTAATTTCATTTTGGAAGGAGGCATTCGCCCTAAGATAGATTTAATTCTTGTTCTTAGAGATTCAAAGTTAGTTGGAGAAGAAGGAAGAACTGCAAGAACAACAACTACCATTGAAGATGGGGTCATATTTTACACCAGAGATGAGTTCCAGTTTTTTATGTGTAGCTAAATTTTCTGTAGGATATTGATGTAAAATCTTTCCTATGTTTATGGTATTAATCTTATGACTTTTTAGGTTTTCAATTTCATTGTTTGATAGTTGCATAGTTATGAGGATTGTTACAAGAATCAGATTTAATGTTTATAATCAATTTAATAGAACATACCGGCCAATGTTTTGTTAGGATTGAACCCAAAATATTCTTATTTTCTGTGATTATAAGAATATTGATTATGCAACAGTAATTATTGACATGATAATTAAGATGGATTTAATAGGCCATGCCTAGGGAAGACGGGTTGTGCTACAAATTAGTTAGTTAGTGTAAGTGGACAGTCCATGCCTACCGAAGATGGGTTATACTTATCCCTTATGATAATGTAGATTCTAATTCAGAGAGTTTGATAGTTTATGCCTAGAGAAGACAGGTTGTTTTGCAAACCATAATATAGAGTAGTGTAGTGCATACAACTTGTGCTAATCAAATATAGACTATGCTTATTCCTCATTATGATACCTTTTGTAGCCACACAAGACTATTTTCAAACATTGAATTGATTTCCTAATTTTGTGTGATTAACCATATTCATTAGGTTAGAGGGATCACCAATATTCTACCCTTTATCTTATTGATTTAGATCCCTTTAATTTAGTTTAATTTAATTTTTAGAATTAAATTACACATTCTTTTAATCTGTCTACTAATTTATTTAGAATTAATCTAGTAAAATTAACAGTCTAAATCCCATCAGTTCTTGAGGTTCGAGACCCTCAACATAGCCCTATCCTACTTGGATTCGTTCTATTGCGAGTAGTAAATATAATTCAATCATCAATATCTTTATGCTTAACTACCATCTTGGGAAGGTTAATATGGTAGCATATGCTTTGAGCCGTAGATCGCGTGGAGTTGTTGCACAGTTGATGAGGCAGGAGTGGAGATTATAGGAGGCTATCTCAGATTTGGGAGTTCGGATCAGCGGCAAGGTGGTTATTTGTTTAGTCTTGTCGCTAAACCATCACTAGAGTAGCGAGTTGCAGAGAATCAGAAGAACGATCTAGATTTACAGTCACTTGCAGCCGATAATAGCAAGCCTAAGTGGGTAGTACACCTAGATGGCTTAATAAGAAATTGTATTGACTCGGACCCGACTAGAATAATTAAAGATTTAAATCCTAAGTAATCTATTAATTATACAGTGGAAATTTAATGAAAGACTAAATGTAGGATTGGACTAATTAATAATTATGTAAAACTATCGGATAATTGACTAAATAATTAGAGGGCTGGACTTTTAATCTATATAGACCAAGTCCTTGTAATAAACGAATTGGGCCAAAACCCAATTAAAATCCCATTAGGACTTAAACAGGTATTTATAAATTAAAGAAAGGCTAATTAAGTAAATAAACAGCTTAATTTAAATCCTACAATTGATTCTTGAATGTTTGAAAATTTAATTAAACTAATTTGAATTCAAACAAAGTAAAGAAGATAGAGTTCAAGTTAGCTAATGTACCTAGAAGCTAGGAGAAGGGGAGGGAGGGGATTTTCTAGCCTTGGACGTCCAAACCAAGGACGAAGAATAACTGCTAGTTTAGTTGCAGAAAATCTAGACAATGAGAAGACCTAGAGGGAAGAAAGAAATGGATGAAATAGAAGAGAGGAAAAGAAAAGCTTTATGTAGGAAGAAAGATGCTAGAGAGGCTAAAAGGAAGAGAGAAGAAGAAAGAGAGGAAGAAAAAGAGAGAAAGAGGTTTACATTGGTGTGAGGAAGGAATCTTGGAAGAAACAAAAGAAGAAGGAGGAAAGAAAAAATGAAGAACATGTTGGATACAATGGTCACGAAGAAAGTGAAGACCGTGACGATTGGTTGGGAGAAGAAAATAACGGGAAGAGGACTCTGACCAAATAGCATTTGAAAGAAAAGACCAGATCAATGAAGGTTGAAGTTTGGCTGGTTTAGAAGAACTGGTAAATGAGGTAGGGATTCCTGCGTTGCTACGGCAACTGATTTTATGGATGAGCTCAATGCTATAGATAAATAGGGAATGCATGATCTGGTATGTTTAACATGTTAGATCTAAGATCTGGAGAAAGTAGTAGGAAGATTTCTATGTTGTTTGATTCACATGACCTACTTGTGTTACTGTGTTTATTATGTCGTGATGTGTTCTTATAAATCATATTTATGTTCTTAGATCCATGATTAATTATCTGTTGAATTAGTGTTTAGATCAATTAAAATAATATAGGGTTTATTGTACTTGATGTTTTAACTACATGAGTAGGATTTAGAGACCAATTTTTGATGGTTAACACTTTAGAAAATACTAGGTTTGAGTAGAGGCACAAAGCCCTAGAAGAAACCCAGATTTTTCTTTATTTTTTCGTTCGGTAGCAGTCTTGGCAGCTATCGAAAATAGCAAAAAGAACATGTTCTCTGGTCATGCAACCGAGATTCAGTAACAGTGCTACAGAGCATATCGATAGGATTCTTGGCAGCTAACGATTAGCACCGAGGCCCAATGAGCTTCAAATTTTATGGGGAGGATCCCCATTGAGTTGTGCACATGCCTGTATGGATAGTTTGTGTGCAAAAAGTCTAGAGTTTTTCGAATCAAGAAAAGTATAGGAGAAGGTCAAGAATTTAGGATTCTCGGACAGATTCAAATGGAATATGAAGTGTTATTGACTCATAGTTGTTGGATATGTTAATAGAACCTCAAGATAGGATTAGTATGATTAGAGATGATCATGTAGGATCTGTTTGGTTGATTGGTGCAAATAGCATTTAAGGTGGACCTGCATTTGACTTGGGTTGGCTTCTGTATGACTTGTGTTTACCTTGATGATTGATTTGTATGATTGACAAGGGTACCTTCAGTATCCATGATTATGATTGTGATTGTGATTGTGTCTGAATGACTTGAATTTATGATCTGGATGGGTGAACTTCCACCATGGGTGAAAGTCCCTACAGGTAAGGCATGGTATGGGTGTATTCCACCATAGGTTAAACTCCCTACAGGAAAGTTTTTGTATAGGTGTTATTCCACCGTGGGTGAGAGTCGCTAAAGGAAGGTTTGATTACAAGTGAGCTTCCATAGTGGGTGCAAGTCCCTAAATGGAATGCGAGTATACTGGTGTATTCCACCATAAGTGCAAGTCTCTTAAGGAATAAGAATTGTGACTTTCCTCCATTGTTGCAAGTCCCTAAAAGAAAGGGTTACCGATACAGGTGTGTTTCCACCATGGGTGCAAATCCCAAAAGGAATGGAGAGTTTACTTCCTCCGTGGGTGAAAGTCCCTAAAATTATGGCGTGTTTCTGGTGTATTCCACCGTGAGTGAAAGTTTCTTAAGGAATAGGAATGGTGTTTCTACCGTGGGTGCAAGTCTCTAAAAGGATGGTTCGTATGGTCGTGTGTTGGAATGAGCATGTGACTGGGCTAGGCCTGGTGGCACCTTACATTGCATTGCATCTCATTTCACTCCATGCTTGCATCATACCTTGCATTGCAATGCATTTGTCTTTTACTAAACTGTGATGTATATACATTATGGCTTCTTGTAATAACTTGAATAATGTGTAAAGATAATAACTGAGAACCTTAGGGTAGAGTAGGAATTTTTTTAGATTGATAAGTTAAGCTAAACTTAGTAAATCTAGTTTAGATCACTTCATGACTTTAAACACACACAAAGACAAACTAGGAACCCTAGAAAGTTAACCAATTAGTTTAACTTAATAAACTTAAGGGTAGTGTTAATCTGATAGATTAAATTAGTGATCAAATAGGAATAAAATATTATGGAAGCCTTGTTCTTCCTATTAGTGTAATTTTATATTCTATATCATGTGTTGATTTTTAACCTTGATTGGATCGCCGATCGGATCAGATCCGACCATGCGATCAAGTTTGATCAAATGTTTGAGTACTGTTGTGTGTATAGTAGTATAGCCTTATTGTGTTAAGAGAATGACAAACATGTAATCTTTGGGTATTTGATGAGGTGTATGGTTAGGATTAATTGTAGGATTTTTATGTGGTTTAAATTTAAAGTAGAAAGTGGTTTGCCTTTAGTGAAGGATAGGTGTAGGGCTAGATTTGAAGTGGGTGAGAATGAGAGGTCTAGATCTAAGTGGTTGGGGTGGTTAGAATGAATAACTAGGATGAGAGTGGGTGTAAATTGATGGTTAGGATTAGATGAGAAGAATGGATGGAAGAGAAGATGTTGGAGAGAATTGGAGGGTGGAGATGATGCCACGTGTTAGGGTTAGGATGAGGAGAGAAAAGAGGATCTCAAATCTCTTTCTCTCATTTATTTTGGCATGGAGACTAGGGTTGGCTTGGAGAGCTTGATGGAGAACGAGTTGGAGAAGGATGGAAAGAAAGGATTTTGGTGGTGTTTGTACATTTTCAAAATAGGTAAGTGGATATCTTCATGAATGTAGTTAGATTTCTTAGATTTTATGTTTTTCCCTTACTTTCATGTTCATGATATGTTTGAATGAATCAAAAGTCTAAGATAATAAGATAGAACTCATTTTTCATGGCCTATCTAGATTAAATGCATGAATTTTATCCTTAGTTGATTTTGAGTTGGAGAATAGGGTTAATTGCCTTAATCTTAGATGTAGCTTAATGTTAGATTTTAAAGTTCTATTTTAGTTGTTCTTGGCAATATAATGTATGTCAAGAGTTTTCCTATGGTTGTGTGAGCAAATGAAGGAAAAAACCCCTTGATTGTGGCCTACTCGCGACGTTCGGCGAACACTTACGTGCACCGAACATGAACTTCTGGGTTGTGGGTGGACATCTATGTGCGCCAGAAGGTCACCGAGGTTGAATGTCAGCTGAGAGGTCACAGATGTAGCTCCGAGACCCCAAAATCTGATTCGGTGCACCGAGTAGTGCACTGACATGGTCGCCAAAAATTGATGTTCTGGAATTGCCGCCGAATCTCAGGTGAGGTCTGCCGAGGAGGTCGCTGAAAGGGATCTCAGTGCGCTGAAGCCTACCCCGAAGACCTCTCCAAACCTGTAGAATGGACCAATTCAGTCTGTTAATAGTAGTATATTTGTGTAGTGTAGAAATAGTATGTGCCATGCCTGCTTATTAATCGTTGTGTGATTTGTGTTTGCTATTGTGTGTGTGATTTGATATTTTAGATAATATAACATACTGTGCTGAATTGTAGAGTGTTCCATGTGTATGTATAATAATATGCATGTTTTAGCTAGATCCTATTGCACCATGTACACAAAATGGTATGTAATCCTGTTTGTACGCCATGTGCACATGCCATGTTTAGTATAGATGTTACTTCTTGACTTAGAATTGAATAATGAAATATATGATTTTGAAAGGTTGACTTGGAATAGTCAAACACTAGTGACTGTTTCCTCATGAAACTATATCCATGCACTGTTGAAATATAAGAGGTTGACAAAGATGATCAACACCCAAAGGTTAATGTCTTATCTGGCACGTTACAGGAAAACGTATAAGTATCATTATGCAACTATTTCCTATGATCTTATCATGTAAATTGTGATCTATTCTTCCTGTGAAATGTTATGTTTACACCCTGTACACCATTACTTGAATGCTGAGATAGCGTGCACCTCATCACATGCACTGCATTAACTCTTGACCATGGATTTGGTCTATGAGTAACACCCAGTCCCTAAATCCATTGTTGGAGGATTAATGTTGATTTCATAAGAATATGATGATCTGGAAGTCATCATAAGTGAGGAGACTTAGTTTAGGTGGTTGAGGGACACCCCAATAAACCAATGATTGTGTTCTCCCATGGTGCGGGATGCATCTTAGGCATAGATCCCAAGAGACATGAGGAAAGATGTAGGTGAGGGCACCTTATAGCGGTAAGAACCAATATCCGAATCATATGAGTGAACTCTGATCATTGATCAGTAGTGTATGGTTCTCTGAGGTGATTTTGTGTGAGACCTTGGGATTTTTCCCTATGATTGAAAATAAGGTGAGGCGATTGTGTCCTCTAGGTCGAAAGCCCTAGAATTATGTTGAGCACATAGAATAGTCTACTATTCAGTTCATTTATTGGGGGGGTGGTTACTATGTGTACACCCTGGATAGTACGATTGAGATCATATGCTGGAACCATCATTAACTATCACTGAGCAGAAAGGATCTTATCTTTGGGTCTTGGCCTACCCAAAGGTGGATCGGGCTACCTTAATAACCACATAGACACATTGTAGATTAGAATGCTTAAATAGATCACATGTGGTGATAGTTGTAAAGTAGGTGCACCTCATGCATTAATTAATTTATTGACTTCATGCATCTACTCCTGTTTGATTGTTGTATGAACTATAAGTATTGTGAATTGCATGTTTTCTAGGGTAGTCTTATATATTCCTGAAAGTATCATACTTACTGGCTTGTGTAACTCATGCTTTATAGCGACCACATTTCAGGTACGTTAGACAAAGATCGAATCGAAGACCTGGATGAAGAATTGACCGTAAATCTCACCTATTAATGAAATGTAGTAGCTAATAGTAGATTTAACCTAAAATTTCTATTGTATATTGTTTATTTAGTTTTTGTCTAATCATGAATTTGTAATATGTCTAATTAACTTCAGTTGTTATTGTATGAATTTAAATGTAAATTTATCTTACGGATTCTCTTTACATAAATTTCAATACATATTTATTACTTCTTGCGAATCTGATAATTCTACTAATTTCCTCTAGAATTTTATTTAGGTAATTTCCAAATCTATTACCAGGAATTGATTTGAAAATACTAGACTAGTTATAATTCCGTTGCATGCATCATATGTAACCTTATTGGATGTAAATTAAGACCTTTAATAACTTAAAATTTTAAATCTTAGTTAATATCCATTATATATTTGGCCCGACTTGGCTAGATATCGCCTTGCCACTCCTAGTTTTGTTGTGGTGAAAGTTGCGAATCCAAATTCTGAACCTCCAACGAGGATTTCTGGTTTGGGTCGTGACACTTCAGGATTGTGAATGTGATTGCGATTGGGTTGCCTTGGTCGAGCAAGGTGGGACCTTGTGAATAAGGGTGTACTTCCACCGTGGGTAAAAGTCCCTAAAGGAAGGGATTGTACTGGTGGTTTCCGACGTGGGTGCAAGTCCCTAAAGGAATGGTTATGTGTTATTTGCTTGTGAACATTGTGCGACTATGTATATGATTATGTGGTTAAGGGTGTACTTCCACCGTGGGTGCAAGTCCCTAAAACAATGGTACATGAGACTTCCTCTGTGTGTGCAAGGCCCTGAAGGAATGGTTGTGTGCAAGATGTGGTAGATGTTATATGTTGATTGGTCGTAGCATGGTGGGACCAGGTAGCGTTTTGCTGTGGAACATAGTTGGACTATGTTACTATTGTGATCTATTGCCAGGTCACATAGTGGGACCTAAAACAATGGTACACATGTATGTCTGTCTTGTTTGGAACATGGTGGGACCATGTGAAATCTGCTTTGAACATGGTGGGATCATGTGGGTAATCTTAACATAGTGGGACTATGAGGATTATGAACTATTGATGATTACAATTAGATATGGTATGGATTCCATGTGAACGGTGATTTTACATGATGATTGTAATATTCGTGCTAGTATATGAAATATAGTATAATTACATGATTAATTTATATGACTGTGTTAGTATGTGATAACTTGAAATGCATCAAATGAACCGTATTGATTTGGCCGCATAAAATTAGATATTGTAGTCTCGTAGGATTTCTCTACTAGGCTTCGGCTGATCCTTATCTCTGCAGGTCCTCTTGTCTGATCTGGACTGGCTGGAGAGGTGGCTTAGTGTTGAGACGCATTTACTTTCGAGGTGCTTTTCTATGAGACTTATTACAATACTTTATTTCAGTTTTTGTTGGTTTGACCCCATGTGGGTAGGATATGTAATTGGAATTTATTCACTTTATTTGTGGGTTGATAGCTCAACATGCTTAGTTGGGCTATGGTTTTAAATAAGTTATATTTTCGCTGGTATTTCGATTTGTTGAGACTCTGATTCAACCAGGTAATGGTTGAGGTTGTGGTTGTATATTCGTATCCACGTGGTGGGCCCGAAGGTCGGTTCCTTGGAAACCTCGAGATCCTAAATCTCGGATTTGGGGCACGACAGAGGTGGTATGAGAGAACTAGGTTTAAGTTGTCTAGGCATTGGGAAGTCTTAGGTCATAGTGAAAACCTAGTTCGGGAACCAAGAAACATTTGAACCCAGGAGCCACTTTAGTGAATTGTGTGAAATGTAATTTGGTATAGTATGTGAATAAGTGATGTAATATGCTTATTTGACTATGTACATTAAATTATTTGGAGTTCCTTGTGTAGACTGCCTAAACTAGGTAATTTTGTGAATTGCTTAATTTGTGTGAAATCGAAGTAAGGTGATCTTTGATTATTAAATCTACTATGATTGTCATGATTACAAAATGATTTTTGCTTCTAAGTGATAATTGCATCAGAACTTGGAGACTGTAATTTAGGATTCAATTCTAGGAACTACGTAAGAATTTCCATTTTGCTGGTTGATAGATATATGATTATACATGACATGTATAATAATAGGATTAGCATTTAACTTCATTGATTTCAAGATAAACTAGAAGGGCTATAGGAGGGATAGTGCATAAAATCAGTCATGAAGTAAACTAGGTGACAGCTGGGTAGGACTATGTTGAAGAGTTGGTTGAGAAATTTCTAGAGAATAGCGAACTTTAGTTAATAGGTGAGTTAAGGCTATGAACTCTTCTAATAAAACACTAGTTCAATGAACCTTAACAGAAATAAGTAAAATAAAAATTTTATAAGAAAATTTTTGAGAAGGTAGATAATTGATGCTAATTATTTTATAATGATAAATTGCTGAATAAAAGTATTTGTGCCACAAAACAAGTATTTATTTTGAAGAAATCAGATTTTTTAAGTTCCCAGACCTTAAATTTGACCCGTTAATTTGACATATTTTTAAACAAAAATATTTATGGTATTATGCATACATTTTTATATTAAAATGTTAAGAATAATTCAAGAAAAAGTATAAAAAATGTTAATACAGGAAATTGAGTCTCGGTAGTAGTCTCAGCAACTACCGTGGTGCTACTGAGTCGTGCAAAGAGGCAAGATCATAACTTCATTTCTTCTCAAGCCAAAAACCATAAAACTATTTAGGCCACTTTCAACCATCTCAAATCTTCATCCAAATTGTTGGGAAGTACTTCGATCTCTTTTCATTCGGAAAGAAATCCATTCCTTTTCTTGTGATTCCATACATTTGAATTCATTTTGACCTAGTTCATGGCAAGAACAAAAGCAACGCAAGGCCCTCCTCCCAAGAAGAAGGCTAACGTTACTAGACCTTCCACATCAATTTTCCGGAGATCTCAAGCTCCCTTACCCCTAGCACTAATAATATCTAATCTAGAGGGACAGGATTCTCCTCCACCTGGCACTTTGCCTAACCCTAGGACCTAGGTACTTTCTGGTGATGCAACAACACCCAATGAGTACACAAGCCTGAAACTACTCATTAAGAAGAGAGTGGATAGACAGGCAGTGGCAAATTATTGGTAGCAGAAACGCTACGAACCGTAGGATGGGAACCCATCCTAGATTGGGGGGAGGGGAAGTAGCACATCCATCCATGGTCTCGGATATGTTTTCCAAGATCACCTATACGGACTTCAACACGATGACCATCACCTTCAACCTGTACGGCAGCAAATAATTCCTCAACTTGTCTTTGATCTCAAGGATGATGAGGGTGCCAATGATAAATGAGCATTCCATAGTTCCCAACCCTACAGAGGAAGAGAAGATAGATATGACCCGACTCATCTGCGACGGGAGAATGAGGTGGAATGACGACAACTCCCTGACTGCATCCAAGCTTTTGGCCACTTACCGTATTCTGCACAAGCTGTTTGTCTTGAATGTTTACCCTCGTTCGGGGAACGTCACAGAGCTTACACCTTACATGATGTCACGCCCCAAAACCAGTGGCCCGAATCCCAATGAGGGTTGGCACAGATCTCGCGGTGTGACCTTCGGGATCCATTTCTGGACCGCGGATCAATACCAAAACATAAGAAATAAAAGTAAAGAAAATACCTT
>JAUPMG010161596.1:0-24451 GCA_031762675.1 Pachysandra terminalis | reverse complement strand
AAGGTCTCACTGGTCATTGGTCTATGTCACTTGTGAGATTATGTCTAATTAGCTAGGCTAATTAGGCTTCCAATCTCTCTTAGTCTGGGATCTGGGATCGGGTCATTGCACAGTGGGGTTCTGAATCGATAGGAAGCAAGATGGGATCAGTAGGAGTATGTACGTCTCCCACGCCCAACAACTCGTCAATCAGCAGATCATCAGATTGATTATCCGGCACGCCTATAGAGGATGAAGCCCCAATGACTAGCAAAGTGATGCTCTCGGAGTCATGATCTTTGGGAAGCTCTAAATCAGGAGATGATGTCCTTATTTGCCTCACAGAGGGAGGGATCATAGAAGCATCATGAGTCTTATCCAATCTTTTCCTCTTATCCACCCTCGACTCCCTTTCGCTCAGATTGGTGAAGCCGTGAGAGTAGCAGGTATCCCAGATGAAAGAGCAGCAGAAGGCAAAGGACTTATCATGCAATATGAAGCCTCGGGAGAAACCTCACTTTCGAACATGGGATAGTCAGCAACATATCCCAATCCAGGGGTAGGAGGGCACCCGTGTTGATTAGCTTCCCCTAAAAAGAATGGAAAGTGGGAAACAAATCGTATATGACATGAGGCAAAGCAGGATGGTTCATATGAGAACAATGCTGATAGCATGTTGAGTTGATAAATTGACCCATTACTTCCTTAGTCAAAGAGGACGTGTGGGAAGCACTGGGAGAAGGTGCTATAGTCGTCATGCTCTTAGAGGAAATAGCAAAAGTATGGTTCTCACCAAGATCCAGACTAACACACTCGAAAATATGATCTAATGTCTTAACCAGATTTAAAGATAAAGCAAATATTGAAAGAAGTTGCACACTTATGGCTGTATATATAAGAGAATATGAGACTATAAGACAAAATCTAACGTCAAGATGATGTCAGTGGAAGGAGTTTTACCTGTTGACCAGACGGGACAGTTGTATGAAGTAAAGTGGATGAGACGGCTGCCTTCACCTGTTTCATAGAAATTTTACAAGTACCTCCCTTTGAAGGTTTTTGGCATTGATTACGATGCCTTAGATGCTTTAGTCGAGGATGCTTGCTGGGTATCACAATAGGTAGCTTCTTTGGTACTTTTATTGTGCAAATTTGTGAGCACTACACCAAAAGTTGTACCAAAATTCAACCATTTATGGGGTGCTACCCATATAGGGGCAATCTCCCGCCACCAACACATACTCAAGAGTGGTATGAAATAATTCCCAGAAGCCTTGCCGAGTATAAACCTGTCCAGACGAGTATGCCTCTATCTTAGGAGTAACCATGGAAAGAGGGGTTTGCATGAATCCGAACTGTCGTACAAAGCGCTGAGGATTATAAGATGTAGCAATATAACCTCCACCTTACTCTAACCAAGCTGGAAGATGTCCTAGGAGTATACTCATAATATGGGCAACAAGATCAGGCGGCATGTTTTCACGATCGTTGAGAGGCTCCTTACTCAAAGAAGCCGAGGTGGGATACTCCAAGGCTTGTACACCAAGAAACTAGGCAAGATAAGGACGGAATATGAAACAAGTCTCATCATCCATCAAAAGAATAAAATCAATATTCTTACCTTTCCGGGCACGTTCCCACAATGCCTCTCGGCTATGGTCCATCCCGTCCGCTTGAATCACACGAGGAAGAGATCCCTATCCTCTGAAGTGCTCTAATATGAACAACTGTAAGAAATGTGTATGAATGAAGGTCTCTATCTCATAGCGACCTCATGATGAAGCGAGATCATCCACCAATAGATCCAACTGGTGGTATAAAGTACCCAAGAACATAGGTGCCAAAGGGTAGCAAGCACCTCTCGACATGCATACCACCATAGCAAAATGGCCACTATGTACCTTCTCATAAGGCGGACACTCGAAAAGATATCGTGAAAGGAACAATGCAATGAAGGCTGAAAGCATATGGGAAGAATGATACCCATTGCCGATGCTTTCCTCGGGCACGTCCTCGAATTTCTATAAAGGTGTCACATCTTTAAAGAAACACCTGATCCAATGGCTAAAAGTGGCATGACCCGATATGTCAATTCGACGCGAACCATCATAATACCTCGAAGGGCACCTAGCCAAGCTCTGTGCCTCTATCAGCGCCTCTACCATCTTTAGCTCGTCATCATCAATGAAGATGTCTAAGGGATCCGAGTCACCTAAAATCTCCAAGCCCAATAACACGTGAACGTCTTCATGAGTTGGAGAAAACTCACCCCAAGACGCTACGAAAGTGTGTGTCTTCTTGTTCCAACAATGGATGAGATCTTGTAAAACCTCACGATCCATGTTCATGTTTGTCTCACAGCACTCTTGAATGGTGTTCCTTAAGCCACATTGTCTATCTGTTGAAGAGGCTCTTGACCCATCACATCTTGACACCACTCAATCCAAGAAACTGGGTGTCGTGAGTGTCCCTCAAAATGTATCTTGCTAGGAACAAAAGCTCAATTTTCAAAGTTGATATGAGGGATTAAGTCACAAAGTGGTGGTACCCCTTCCATAGCTGGTATAGAATGAAACAGGCACCCCGTGGTGCTCACTTGCTTCTTTGTTTGCCTGGATCGAGGATGGATAAAACCCCACAAGCCATACATCAAAGGGTCACTTTGAGGCTGATTCCTTGAAGATCTAGAAGCTTCCTTGTCATAAGAACGCCTCGAACCCTTGGATGGTTCCTTCTCATTAAGACACCTCGAGGAGCCAGATCTCTCCTTCCCATAGGAACGTCTTGCAGGTTTGGAAGAGGCAGATACCTTCTTACCCATGTTGAAAAAGCACTCACTACCTAAAAAATAAAACAAATCTTGATCAGCAATATTCGTGAGCTACACAAAGAAAAACAAAATTTACCTCGAAGCGCTCGTGCGCTCGGTTTGGCAAAGGCGTGGAGTACGAGTATGACTCCCCTTGCACAAATTGGCAAATGCTTAGAACAAAGGCAAGACACCCTCTTGCACAATTCAATGAAGACGTGTGGCACAGGTAATGCTTCCCTTGTTTCTTATGAATTGGAGACTATTTCTTAACCAAACTTGGTAAAAGAATGGAAAGAACAATAGCAAACACCATCAAACTCGCCCACAATAGAAGGATTGAGACAAAAGAGGCTATGAGGACGCTTTCCTCTCACGCCTCGGACTTGTGTGAAAGGCACGTCCAACTTTTTCTCTCTTTTGGGTGACACGTCCAAAAAAAATAAAAAGAGATGGGGTCACTCTCTTGAGCCCTTCTATCTTATATAGTTTCTCTCTCACTTGTCAAGATGACCTAATGATTGGAAGATTGAAATACAAAAAAAGATAGAGAGGAGAATGATTTCTTTTTCTTATCTTTTTCTCTCCCTAAAGAAAAAGAGAGTTTACCACACCTCTCTGTCTCAAATACAAAGAGTAAGAGGCTTTTCATTTGTCATTTCATATATGTACATGTGTGCAACATTTTCTTTCTTTATTGATATTTCTTATATATTTATCTACTCACATTGTTCCTTTTGTTTATTATTTTGCCCACAACCATAAACTGAGGTTTATGATCGTGGTCAGGGGGATTTAAATGTAGATACACAAAATATTGAGGCAAGACATTGGCTGAGTTTTGACCTCGAGAAGCAATATGAATGATCAACTCGCAAAAATGGACCAGCAGAAGATAGAATGTTCACAAAATGGAATATTGGGCGTCATGCCTCGCATAAAGATGGAACGTCCCACACACAATAAAATGGGTCGTCATGCCTCGTATGAAGATGGGACGACCCAAACATACGAAAATGGGATGCCATGCCTCGTATGAAGATGGGACGACCCAAATACAGCAAAGTTGGTCATCATGCCTTTTATGAAGATGGGACGACCCAAACATACCAAAATGGGACGTCATGCCTCGTATGAAGATGGGACGATGCAAATACAACAAAGTTGGTCGTCATGCCTCATATGAAGATGGGACGACCCAAACATACCAAAATTGGACGTCGTGCCTTGTATGAAGACGGGACGATCCAAATACAGCAAAGTTGGTCGTCATGCCTCTTA
This sequence comes from Pachysandra terminalis, assembly GCA_031762675.1. Classification (NCBI taxonomy): domain Eukaryota; kingdom Viridiplantae; phylum Streptophyta; class Magnoliopsida; order Buxales; family Buxaceae; genus Pachysandra; species Pachysandra terminalis. The sequence goes on along the minus strand of JAUPMG010161596.1, from coordinate 20,382 downwards.
TGAAGACGAGACGACCCAAACGTACAAAAATGGGACGTCATCCCTCGCATGAAGATGGGACCTCCCAAATACACCAAAATTGGATGTCATCCCTCGCATGAAGATGGGGCATCCCAAACATATCATAGTTGGCCGTCACCTCTCACGTGAAGATGGGGACGTCCCAAATATATTATATGCCGATTGCCACACTCGTATCAAGACAGGATGATCGCAATTGCTCAAAGTCTTCATTCGCATCAATATGACAACTCATCGAAGCGTCGAGGCATGAAAGCCTTGGGGACGCCTAGACTTAACTAATCGAAGTGTCGAGGCATGAAAGCCTTAGGGATGCCTAGACTCAACAACTTAAAGTGTCGAGGCATGAAAGTCTTGGGGACAATTGGACTCCATTCGTCCAAGCGTCGAGGCATGAAAGCCTTGGGGACTCCTAGACACAACTAGTCGAAATGTTGAGGCATGAAAGCCTTGGGGACACCTAGACACAACACGTTGATATGACCTAACATCTAAGGGGATAGACAGCCCTGGACGATGTGAGACGTCAACACGTTGATATGAACTCACATCTAAGGGGATAGACAGCCCTGGACGATGTGGAACGTCAACACGTTGATATGAACTCACATCTAGGGGATAAACAGCTCTGGACGATGTGAGACGTTAACACGTTGATATGAACTCACATCTAAGGGGATAGACAGCCCTGGACGATGTGGGATGTCAAGACGTTGATATGAATTCACATCCAAGGGGATAGACAGCCCTGGACGATGTGAGACGTCAACGTGTCAATATGAATTTACACCTAAGGGGAAAGACAACTCCGGACGTTGTAAGACATTGACACTCCATTTATACAGTATCGAGAGCACTAAGGTTTCAGATCCCCGAAAGTGCTAAGACTGGACAGCCTCAACAACTTCTAATACACTCATACTTCTGATCACCATTGCCCATACCTTGGCATCATGAGCGTGACATACAAGGTGACTCACCATCCTCTTGTCATGAACTACATGTTGTGTCACAATTTTCAGTGGCAAACCTATAATTCTCTAATATGACTTGGGATTGGTCCACCTAAGAGATTAGGGTAATTAATCCATGTTACCCCGGGTTAGCATTTTGACACTGTTAGTAACCACCTAACGGATTTCTAACTTCTGTTATCTTTCTTCAAACACTATAAATAGTAGCTCATTCTTCAAAGAAGGGGTTGGAGAAATTTCCGAGAGAGTTAGGCACTGAAAATGTGCTCTGACCTATGCTCACAAATTTCTAGCACCCTGACTCGACCCGTGTTCAATGGTCATTATTTACCCTTCCCTTCCAATGGACCTTGGACTACGTCTGACTTGATCCCTATTTGGGTATGTAGGCAACCTGTTGCATGTGTATTCTAAAACCACCATTAGATTAGGGGTGATAGGAGGAGTATGGAAGTTTGCTCAAACTTGATTCTAGAAAGAGATCACGAACTTCTAACACCATCTCCCCTAGTTTTACTCGATCTTTGCCAATGGCCACGCAGTCTTACTTATTTTTTATTCTTCTAAAGACGGGCTACAGTTGATAAATATTGTTGGTGACTCCCCCTCATACAAAACACCCCTCATAACTACTAATTATTAGTTGTCTTCTTTCGGCAGAGGGGAGCGGACCCTTAAACGAATCTTATGCTTGCCCAAAGGGAGAGGTTTCATGTCATGATACAACTATTCAAAATCACAATAACATAAATATCACACCATACATAGTCTATTCATATTGAAAACTAGGCAGTTTACACAATTTGTTGCAAAAAATCTTATATAGGTACTTCGCACACAAACCAAGACAATACACACACTACAAATACCCTCATGAAGCTCCCCATGACGTTTCAAGTCAATTGAAGCTCGGTAGGTGTTCGATTGCAACTGAGCTTTCGACTAAAGCTCCTTGGCATTAGCTCTCGGCAGTTGCCGAGTCTCGGTAGCAGAGGCTGAGAGTTTACCCTACTCAGTAGGTGATCTCGACAAGCTCAAGGTCCAATTCACTTCAAGCTTTGGGGCCAAGGCCCAAATTGAGTCACTTCCCGATTTGGACCTAGGCAATCCTACCATGAAGTTCATCTTCACAAGTTCCCATTTTCATTCTGCTATAGGAAATGGATGAAGCAATCCAATCATTTTCATGTGCTTTGCCTTGACTTGCTGAAAAGTAAGGCACTGAGATACGAATCTACCTTGGCATGATAAATAGCTATCCAATCCATGCCTAAGATAATGTCAAACTCTGACATCAATAACACTACCAAATCAGCTTCGAGATTAAGGTTCCCCACCGTCACAACCCAATCCAAACAGATTTGGCTAAGTGTGACTGTTCCTCCAACTGGGTTTGCTATACGTAAGGGTTCACTCATAGTTGATGGTCTAACACCCAAAGCATGAATAAGCTATGGTGAGATGAATGAGTGTGCGGCACCCGAATCAAACAATACATTAGCAGGAATGTGAAAGATTATAAGTGTGCCTTTGACTACTGCATTAATGGCCCATCATCCCTCACAATAGTCCCGTTAGTCATGGAATGAACTTGTCCTCGAGGCGGTAGTCGATGGTCCATTCCTTGTCCTTGGCACTCGACTCGGATCCTCTCATGACAATCCTTTTTGATATGCCTGGTCTTACCACAATAGAAGCAGGTTGCAGGAGGTCATTGTTGCAAGTATGGGGCAACAATAGAAACTCCAACAATTGTAACTGGTTTGGCCACAACTTCCCTCGGATAGTCATCCGCCTTGGTTCTCTTCTCTCCCATTTGTTGATGGGACTAGAACCTCCTCTTGTCTCCACGGAAAGTATCCTTCTACTCGACATTCAGATCATTGTCCCTCTCCACCCTGCGACCACAATAAAGGACTTGGGTATAAGTCTTAAACCCCAATGCAATAACCTTAGACCTGATGTCTGGCATCAGTTCTTCCTCATATTTCGCAGCATTTTCTTCCTCTTGTGCTATCATTTGAGGTGCAAAACGAGAGAGCATTACAAATTGGACTTTATACTGACCCACAGTGCAAGAACCCTACTCTAGTTTAAGGAATTCCACTACCTTAGTCTACTTGTAGCTGCTAGGAAAGTAGGTCTCAAAGAATTGCTTCTTGAATTCTTCCCAATGGTTCACTTCCTTATGTGTCCTTCCAACCATCCCACACCAATGGTAGGCCTCCTTCTTCAACATGAACGCGGCCAAACGAACCTTCTGATCAACCGGATAGTCCATTGCTCAAAACATTTTCTCAAGTTCCTGCATCCACTCTTGAGCCCACTTCGGTTCCCCCTTACCATCAAAAGATGGTGGTGCTAACTTCTTAATTATCTCCAGCCCGAACAATCCTCCTCCATTCCTATGAACTATTTGGGATTGCCTCATCACTTGTTCACTTAGAAGGGAAGCGACCATGTCTCCCAACACTTGATATATCCCAGACAAATGAGGATCTGCATCCCTTCGGATGAACCCTCTCTAGAGGAAAAGTTCCTTCTATGTCCTGCCATCTACACATGTAACAAGTCTCTAAGTATGTTACTTAATAATTCTATTTTAACACATGTTATACACATACATTCATACATAGACACATAACCATTTCACACAAAATAATTACATATCACATACTTATTTCGCAAGTATACATGTACATCACACAATTTACAAATGTGGATCCTAGGTTAAAATGTTTCTATGTCCTTGTCCTAGGATTTCACTATACCCTTCTAAGATTCTCTTCACCCTAAGTAACTTAGAACCTAGAGCTCTGATACCAATCTGTCACGCCCCAAATATGAGTTATGGGATCTCAAGGATTTCAAGGAATTGACCTTTGGATCCACATAATGGATGCAGTTGTCAAACCAAAATTTACAAACCAATCCCACGGTTCCATAGAGCATAACTAAACAAACCAACAGAAGTCTAATAAATTTAAAACCTTAACCAATATCATCACAAGATAAGCAACAACATCTAAAACATTACAACTGTACTGCCCATATGGGGTCAGCAGTGAAAGTAAAACATAGTTCATAAACATATGCACAACTCCAGAGTCCATCCAGCTATGGTCCACTTCATTCGAGGTATTCAGCCATTTCAGAATAGGAGTGAGCTTAGTAGGAAACTCCATAGAACGACAATAGATACTTTCATAGACATATAATAAAATAATTCATTCATACAACTTTCACAGAACACATATGCAATTCACTCACAATGTCCTTTCATGCTTATAATCTAATTTACACACCTTGTAATCACACATAATTTCATAATCTCATGATCAACATCGTGCTTATCATAATTCAAAATCAATGCTCATAACCCTGCCATGCTATAACCAAATTTTCATGCACATACTCCTCTTCTATAACATCCAGCAATGTACCACATAACCAAATCATATTCCAGCTTCATATATAATGAAAGACATGCATCATGAATGGTGGATGTGTATGTAGTGTAGTGTGATGTATGATGTGAAATGATGCATTGTTTTGATGTGATATGATGTGATGCATTTTGTTTTTTGGAAGGTAAGTTATTTATTCCAATAAGAAGTTGAAGGAGCAACAAAGGCTAAAATTATCCAAGAGCACAAAGGACAAGTACATGACAAGAGTGCACACTAGCACATTAACTAAAAATTTTTACCAATACAAAACCAGCATGCCAAAGGCATTGACGGGAATCATCTTCTCTTAAAACACAGTTCTCTCCTCACAAGACAATTCTTTATGTCCTTCTCAAGGATGTTTGTCAGTTCAAGAGGAAGGATATCATCATCTATGAAGGATATACTACCCATGGATGTAATATAGGAGGCCAACCAATCCGCAGCTGCATTACCTTCACAAAGCACCTGTTGGTTTCTACAAAAGCAGAATCTCCTCATTCTGTTTCTAATATTGTGTATTATCAAGCTGTATTGCCAAGGGATCTCCTTATCAGTAGTGATTAAATTCTTCACATAGGTGGAATCAGTGTATACTTGAAGACTGATAACACCAAGTTCCTCAGCCATGATGAGGCCCTGCTGCAAGCCTCCAGCTCATGGAAGAGAACTGAAATCGGCTCAGTAGCAACAACAAAAATTCTCACAAACTGTCTACAGCTTTGTCTTAGTATGACACCATGTCCACCTTTAGTGCTTAAGAAGGACACATCACAATTTAGAGCCATTTCCCCCATAGGGGGGCAATCCACTTAACATAACAGAACTCACATTAAGAGAAGTTCACTGTAAGTCCCCAGTTGCAACATATCTACCTCGTAACCTGGCAATCAGGAGCATGAGTCCACATTGTAGTGCACTTACCAGCAATATCCTCATTAATCTGCTCTAGAACAAATTCTTCAGCCCTGTATTGATTTCTAAATAATTAGGGCTTCCTCTCTATTATTTTTCTTCTTCCCAATATAGACACAAAGGTCGGTTGGGGTTTATTTCGATTTTTACTTTCTTTATATTTGATTCTCCTTTATCCTAATCCAAAACACAAGGGAATGGTTGGGAGAAAGGATAATGGAAGATTCCTTTCCATTCTCTCACTCCACGCACTTTCCAATCCATCTAATTCAAACATATCCTTTATTCTACCTTTTCACAGAAGTTATATATAATTACCAGCAAACCCAAATACTTGTACAATGGTTCCCTATTAGGTCTAATACTCTTATTTATTCCCCCCAAGGGTTCTATTAATTACCAATCGACCCCAATCCTCCAATACTTGTTTCATAGCTAACCTAATGCTTCATATATTCAACTAGTTGCCCTAATAACCCTTATTGAATTCTGAAATCACACTTATACCACATATTGTTTATCATTCTAATTACCAGCAATTATGGGTTTAGTTTATTAAGTCTGGGTCCTTATAGTTTCAAACTCCCTTGGATAATTTCCAACATACAGTTATGCCCTTTGGATTGAAGAATGCTGGAGCAACTTACCAGCAAGTAATGAATATTATCTTCCATGATATGATGCATAAAGAAGTGGAAGATTATGTGGATGATATTGTAGTAAAATCCAGGGAACATTATCATCACCTTGAAGCCTTGCAAAAAGTATTTGAGCGTTGTAGAAGTTATAAGTATCAAATGAACCCTGCTAAATGTGCTTTCAGGGTAGCAACTAGTAAGTTCCTTGGTTTTATTGTTCACAGATAGGTAATTGACTTAGATCCTACAAAGTCAAAAGCAATCCTCGAAATGACTCATCCCACAAATCAGAAGCAATTGAAGTCTTTTCTTAGGAGAGTTTCCCACATGCAAAGGTTTGTTCCAGATCTCTCAGCATATATATCTCCTTTCTTAGTGTTACTTCGAAAAGGATCATAATTTATATGGACTTCGGAGTGTCAACAAGTCTTCGACAACATCAAGAATCTGTTAAAACATCCTCACACTATGGTTGCACCAACCCAGGGAAACTATTTCGAATGTAATTAGCCACTTCGAACGATGCTATTAGAGGGTTATTAACTCAAGAAGAGGCCAAGGAATTGAGAAGCCTGTATGTAATATCAAAAGACTCTTGCGTGGAGCAGAAGTGAAATATTCTCAAGCTGATAAATTCTACCTTGCTCTCTTTCATGTGACTCGAAAATTGAGGCATTAGCTTTTAGCATGTCCAACCATTTTGGTCACTTGTTCGAATCCTATTAGATATCTTTTATCTTAACTCTTATTACATGGGAGGTATACAAAGTAGTTATTACAAGTATCAGAATTCCGCATTGCTTGCGAAACGCCCAAGGTTATCAAAAGACAAGCAGTAGCTAATTTACTTGCTACTTTCTCGAAAGTGAATGATGAGGAATTACCAGAATTCAAAGTTTCTTCCATAGAAGAACAAGACTGACAGATGAAATTTGGTGGATCATCAAATTCAAATGGATGAGGAGCTAGAATTGAATTCACTTCGAGTGAGGGACAACATTTATATTACTCATTCAGGCTGGATTTTGTATGTTCCAATAACATAGCAGAATATGAAGCTTTACTTGTTGGATTGATTTTAGCCAAAGAAATGAGCATGCAAAGGCTAAAGGTTTTTGGGGATTCGAAAGTCACCATATCTCAAATAAATGAAGACTTTGTTCTTAAGGAACAGGAGTTGGTTCCATATAGAACAACAATTCGAGCGCTAATGAATAAATTCTTTGAATGTATTCTGATGTATATTCGGAGAGCTAAGAATCACCAAGAAGATAACTTAGCAAACCTTGGAAGAAGACTAAATTTGAATGAATATTCTCAACAAATTGAAGTCATTCAAAAAGTCCTACCATCGACCATGGATCTTGAAATTGAACAAGAGGATATCCCTTCAACTGATTGGAGGCATGATAGATTATATCAAATTCAACATTCAACTTCAACCTTCGAAATCCCTATTCAAAAGTTGGCAAACTTTATTGAAGTTGTTTATATTCTATATTTTAAAGCCTTGAATGGAGTATTACTGCGATGTGTTGGGAATGAAGACGCATAGTAAATGCTCAATGACATGGATGAGAAGACTTGTGGAAATTCTGATTCCATTCCTTTATATAGAAGGTTGCAGTGGTTCAGAGTGTATTGGCCAACCATGTCACTGGATTCCTCAAAGTTGCAGAAAAACTGTGTTGGTTGCCAAAGTCTTCCTTACGCTATGGAAGCCTACCCTATCTTTGCAGATGAAGAATATTGGCGGAGGCCCTTCATCCAATTTTTGAAAGATCGTTTTCTTACCTAATAATGTATATAAATATCATCGAATTCTAAGAAGAGCTATTCGGTTTCGTTTTCAAGAAGGTCATCTATTTCGAATAAACTCGGATGATAATTTACTCAGTTGTCCTGAGCCTCAAGAAGTTGCTATTGTACTTCGAGAAGTACATTCTAGAGCATGTGGAGCTCATCAAGGGAAGCGAAAATTATATTAAAACCTTCATGATATGGGTATTATTAGCCTTTTATGAAGAAGGATGCATTCAAATACGCAAAAAAGTGTTCGAGGTGCTAGATACAAGGAAATATTCTAACGCAGCACCCTCGAAGTATGTTGTCTATTATCAGTCCATATCCATTCCATGCTTGAGGGCAAGATCTAATTGGTTTAATTAATCCTCACAGCAGAAGGGGACACACTTGGATTTTAGTCGATACCGAGTATTTTACTAATTGGGTAGAAGTCATTGCCCTTAAAAGAGCAACATGAGCTGTTGTGGCTCAATTTATGAATGAATAACTCATTGCTGAGGAGGAGTGACTCGAAGGATCATTACTGACAACGTTTCTTCATTCTTAAACAAACCAGTTCGAGAGATGTTGACAAGACATAATATTATTGATATCAAATCAACTCGATATTATCCTCAAGGCAATGCACAAGAAGGCTACCAACAAGAATCTGATAAGATTATTAAGTTAACATATGATCATCCTACTCAGTGGCATGAATACTTATTTGATGTATTATGGGCATATAGAATATCGAAGCATCGAGCTACTAAGGAAACCCCACTCTCATTGGTATATGGAATGGAAGCAATTTTGTCAGTTGAATTGCGAATATCTTCAGCTCGAATACTATAGGCTGCTGAGATGGATTGGGATAATCATGATCTAGTTGCAATTTGAATGCAGCAGATAAATGATTTGGGTGAGATAAGATAGTAGGAATTAGCAAACAATTTACAGTATCATCAAGTAATTTCGAGGGCTTATCAAAAGAAAGTTTCTTCTCGGGATTTTCAAGTTGGTGATCTAGTGTTTCGTGTATTCTATGAAAGGAGAAAAACTATTAAACTTATGTTTTCACAAAGGTGGGATGGACCTTTTGAAGTTATCAAAGCCTACCATTCAGGTAATTACAAAATTGTTTTACTTGAAGAGAATGCACAAGAGGAATTAGTCAATGGAAAGTTACTAAAACATTATTATTTCTACAAAAAATAATGATTGTAAATAAAAAGTATGTTTATAAAAAAAAATGAAGCTCTTCATTGATATCAATCTGGAGAATACATTTCCTTTGGTAAAATACGTGATGTTACAATTACACTTGAAATCTCAGAAATGTTCTTTGATCTTTCCCCTGTTTCTAACGTCAACAATTGAACATATTGTTCAAGTCCTTCAATTTCCTTCTCCTTATTATCTTCAAGGGATTTTTTGATGATGGCTGCTTCTTCCTTCATTCCTTCCAACTCTTAAGAACTGCTAATAAGTTGATCAAGAGTTTGGTTCTTTCGAACATCGAGTTATGCTCTTTCTTGAAAACAAGAAAGAGTTTATTCCATATTTGTAATATGAGTGTTCAATGACTTGATGTTGAAGCCAAGACCCTCTAGATTCGAGAGAGGTACTTTCCAATCTTCAAGATCCTTCACTGAAAGAGACCCAAACGTCTCCTTCAACATCACATCCAAAAGACCACATAACTCTTGATATCCTCCACAACCAATCCATCAGAAGTAGAAACAGTCTGAAGTTCAAAAGTTGTTACAGAAGAAGAAATATCAACATTTTCTTTTGGTCTGCTAATCATTGGATGAATAGACGGTAAACTAATGTTTGTAGCAGTAATATCCGTTGTTGAAATAAGGGGAATCTCTTTAAAGACTTCGACCCTCGTAGCATCAACATTTATCTCATCAATATTCAAAGATTCAATATTTGAATCTTTAGTATTCAAAATATCAGTATTCAAAATTTCAGCAGCCGAAGTCTTAACAAATGAAGTTTCAAATCTTGAAACATTCAAAATTCGAGAAGAAGAAATAGTAACATCTATATCAGCTCTTGAAATTGTTGTAGGAATTTCTATGGCACTAGAAGCCTCAAGAGAAGAGATAACACTTGTGATTATCTCTGAAATCTGAGGAGAAGAAGGAGAAGTTCATGGTTCAATAGAAGGCACTAAGGGAGAAGTGACAATGGAAAAAGAAAGAAAAATTGAAATAATCATTCCTTCAGAAGTAGAGATTAGAACGTCTAATGAAACTTGTCTCTCTTTAATTTGTACACCGTCCTCTTGGACTGGCTCTTCATCACTTATTTCTCCCTCTTCCTCTTATTCTTCTTCTTCTTCTCCATCATATTCTTCTTCTTTATCATCATATTCTTCTTCCTCTTCATCACAGTATTTTCCTTAGTAGCTAAAACCTGTACTGAAGTTTTTGAAATCTCTAGCTCTTGTTCTTCAAAATGAGTTTCTAAAGATGCTTTATCTTGGGCTTCGTAAATTGTGATCTCATTTATTAAGGCACAAATATCCATGAGTTTAACATCAGCCAACCCAGCTTTATCTAATCCTCGTTTCCTTCTCATGGTCTCAACAACCTTTTCAACATCTTTTTTCCTTTTTTCGAAACTTCTGGTGGAAAGTCAGTGGCAACTTGTTCTTTAGAAAGTCCTTGAAAGCCTTGGGCAAGTTTCTCTAATGCTCAAATTATAGGACCTGTTAAAGAAAGAGAATGTCACACCCCAGATCCCGTAACCCGAATCCCTATGTGGGATGGCACGGATCTCGAGGTGAGACCTTCGGGATCCATTTTTGGACCGCGGATTTCCGTATCATAACTCGGCTTGGGATAACGATCTCAATGAATTCATAACAGAGTAGCGGAAGCAAAATAAAATTATTACATAAAGGATTGCCAAATGTATACAAAGTGTCAACTGGCTTCAGTAGAGCTTATTACAACATTCTAGAACTGAAAGAAATAAACAATAACAGAATTTAAAGCAGCATACGTCCTTTGCTCTTAAATCAACCTGCAACATGAAAGTTGCGTGAGTTTTGAATACTCAGCAAGCATGATCCAGTCAAACAATTCATACAGCATATATGACAAGAAAACCCGAGATTAAACAGTAATACGACAGGAATCAATAGCATGTGATATGATACGAGTATGATGCAAGTATGATCAATCAGATGGCCTAATGTATGCTCAATCAAGAAAATGCAATGCGATATGGTTTATGCCTATATTTATATGATATGTTAAGCGTCCCTCTTGCAGCTTCATGAAGGTTTCTGGCTCTCTGTGTCCTAGGAACATCCGGCTGTCCCATCTCTGATTCGGGCACTAACCCATGGTTCAAAGTCCACCATATGCTGATTTAGAGTGTACAATACCCAAGGTTCAGTAGACCTTCTTAACCAACTATGATTCATAACTTATCCTGTAGGACTTTCGACCCATGGGCTTAGGCAACCTTGTCTTTCCCACCAACCGGGCTCACTTAACATTTCACATGGATATAGTATGAATGTCCTCTCCTATGGGATACGGATGAGAGATTCCCTAAGAAGCTATTCACGCGTCCATACACGTGAATAATCCACTGGAACTCATCATACACATCCCTATGATGCAAAAACAAAGTCAAACATAAAAGGATTATCATCTCTAGTCACTTATGTGAAGACCAACTAAGGAGTGTGTCTAATTCGTTAGCAAGAATTAAGGACAATAAGTGGGTTACAGTCATTGCTGGTACTCGACCCTAGACCCCACTTGATCCTCATCAATAAGTAACCAGATAAGCCCAAACCATAAGACATCCAAACCTTCACTCAGTCCACACTAGGTATTCTGTCTCTGTGCATTTGCCCTCGATCGCAATGCACTGAGCTCGATCACACTTCTGCGATCAATCGCATTTCCACTCGATCGCATTTCTGATCAATTGTATTTGAGCTCGATCGACTTTCTGTTTCATCTTAATTCCGATAGATCGTACTTGCGCTCGATCGACTGTTGTAGACAGTGACTCCGAAGTCACTGTTGCTGCTCTGTTTTACTGAATTCTTATAGCCAGGGTTCTAACAAAGTATCGGTCTGATTTTTTGGGCAAATCCTTATCTAAACCATATACATTAACCTCATGAAATCATCTTAAATGAAATTCATAAATCCGATACGAACATCAAACAAATTCAGCAATTTGATGAATAGAACATAAAAACTGAGATACAGATTTGTAATCCATGCGATTCAAAAAAATCAAGTTTAACATACATATGGCAATGGCTAAATCATAATCATCCTAACACATGTAGAATAATCCTCAGACATTCAAATCACAAATCCATGTCAAAAACCAGAAACATGCTAAATTTTGAAATGCGAATACGATTCATCATATATCATCATACGAAATGTAACCGGATAAGCTACTTACTTGTTTCGGATTCGAGTAATCACTGGACGAATAAGGTTTTAGCCCTTCTCCTCTTCCTCTAATCTGAAACCAAGAATTCAAATTTACATCCCTCTCCTCTATCTCTCTCTCTCGTATGAATTCTTCTCAAACACCAATTCTCAGATCTAGACCTCTTCTCTATGATTCAAAAGCCAAGATTAGTGAGGTTGAATTCCCACTTATGGGATTTGAGATAAAGGCTTGAGGTCCTACTTTCTCTCCCCACTATCACACACACAACTACACGTTGCCATGATCAGTTCGAATGCACAACTGTGCGTTTGAATTGGTAAACTTAGTTTAACAATTACCAACTATCCCAAATAACAAGGTAATCTCAATAAAGACCCCCAAGGCTAAATCAGTGACACTAAGGCCCTTCATTCTAAAGATCAAGTCATAATTAAACCCATTATACCTAATTAAATTCAAAAACCATAAAACATGTTTGAATTGGTCAAACAAACTAATATTACAAACTTAACCAAAGGTCAACATAATTACATTAATACCCCCAACTCAAAATAGTATTTACACCATAACCCCCTTGTGTATAGCTTAAATACAATTCTACCCTTGGCATTAAATTAAGTTCATAAACTACATAACTCATGCAGATAAGTTACCAAATAAAAATTAAATAAATAGGGAAAAAATTTTAAATTAAGAACTTCAGGTCATTACAGAGAAGAAAAAAAAATGGAATGTGAAGAAGGAGCAATTACCAATGACAATGAGTCTTTAGCTTTGGTAAAATTTTCTAATTCCAATACTGAAAGAAGAGGTTTTGGCTTAGGCACTTCTCATATTTGTTTCTTCTTCTTACTTACAGAAAATATAAGATATAAGTATTTGAAAGAAAATTCGAAACAAAAATATTGAAGTCTACCTAGTGAAGGTGTCTTCGAAGATAAATTGCCTTTCTCTTTGGGCATAATACTATTGAGAGGGATAAGATCATCTTGCTCCTTATTCTTCCTACCCTGTTAATAAGAACAGTTGTTAATGATAGTTTGATAGGATCAGAAGAGTTTAATGACAAAGTATAAATATTATACTTACTAATCGAGGTAGAGGAGCCTTATCAAATATAAAATGGTTGAGGGTTTTGGGACACGACTTCTCGAAGTCCTTGAAGCTTGTCTACCACTTAGCTTCTTACTCAAAGTTTTAATACTCGAAGAAGCAGGTTTAGTGCTTGAATGAGTCCTCTTCGAAGGACAAGTCAATTGTTCTTTTTCTTCTCCCTGTTCTTCCTCAACATCAAGAATAATTGATGGAGCTTGTATTCGAACAAAAGAATTTGGATAATATTCATAATGAGGAGGTTTGGAAATGACTTTTGAAGGAGCACAAATATTCCTAAGAGATTTCAATCTATAATCCTTCAAAAATATATTCTGACGATTAGGCACAGCCTTGCTGTTTAAGAAATTATTGAATTCCAACAGCAAAAGTTGCCAAAATTCAAGCCAGGATTTCGAAACTCAAATTCAAACAGAATAATTTGGATAATATTCATAATGATAAGGTTTGGAAATGTCTTTTGAAGGAGCGTAAATATTCCCAAGATATTTCAATCTATAATCCTTCAAAAATATATTCTGACGAATAGGTACAGCCTTGCTGTTTAAGAAATTATTGAGTTCCAACAACAAAAGTTGCCAAAATTCAAGCCAGGATTTCGAAACTCAACCTTTCCTTGAAAGTATGATCATTGATGCTTCAGAAAACATCCAATCACAATTAGGAGCTTCTTGCAGATAGAATCTTTGTCCAGCATTTCGAGGATAAGGAATGACAGTTGATGTCAGTATTAAAATTGTTTGATCCAATCCAAATTTCCCCATTACTCTATGAGGATGATAGTGGAAAGCACTTGCAAAATCCTCCTCTACCATACCAAGAACATGACTAGGAAGGATAGTAACTAAATATACTTGAGACTCTTTTGGAAGAAGAGAGAACGCAATAGCTTTCAAAACAATATCTCAAGAACCTAATGTAAATTGATCAGCACCAATGATCCTTTAAGAATAAGACTTATATTCGAATTCATGCTCCATATCCAACACATCAACAAGGGAAACTTCCAGATTCAGAGAATTAAATGCCCATAATGTAGCTCGAGGATGAGGTCCATCCACAGCTCGAATGATATATTCTTCAGTAATCAAGACAGGAGCATAATTGGGATAACTTCCAATAAGAAAAGTTGATGGAAAACAGTGTCAGCAACTATCTCGACTACTCAACCTGCTCTTGACCTAGCTTGATCTTCTACTATCAGATCGAGGCTTTCATATAAACTTCATAAAAACAAAGGGGCTATAGTAATTTCAACTCCTTGAGCCAATCTTACAGCAAGAGGGAACACTTTCTCTTGAATTTGTTTCATGTGGGTGTCCCGCAAAAACAAATTGGGACAACCAAGCAGTAAGAAATGCTTCAAAATAAAAAGAACTACCTCTACCAGCACCAAGAATGGTAGTGAGTATGTTGGATTTACTTTCTGTATGCTCCTCTATCCAGCAATATGGAATCCAACCATTCAAGTTCTGTCGAGATCCACTGCCTTCACTAGAACTTTTTCCAAACACAGCTTTCTTCTTTGAATGCTCCAAACTAGCAATAAAATTTTGCTGGATCTCTTTCTCTTTGTGGAAAATAATGATAACTGGATGAGTATTACCAAGTACTAGCAAGTTACAGAGAATTCAAACATCTTCTAGATTAGGGGTACAACGTGTGAGTTTGTGGATTCCATCGAAGAATAGGATCTTTAATAGCTTCACTATCCCAGGAAATCTCTAGCAAAGATTCTCGAATGGCATTATAAATACTCGCATCCTTCAATTTGGCTTCACAAGTTGGATTAGCAAGAATATTTTTACACCAAGAACCCCAACCACTAGGAATACCCAAATGGGATTTAAAAGACATAAAAGAAAGAGGGTAGTCACCTCAAGCTATTCTGAAAAAAGGAACAAGTCGAAATCCATTAATGCTCTTAGAAACATCAAAAGAATCTCGATAAGAAGTTTCGAATTCCTTTTCATCTACGCTACCAGAAGAAGAAAAATCATTTGAAGGATCCCAAAAAAATTCATCGTGTGGTTCGACGCACTTTAGATCGAAAACTACTATGGTTTTCCTCTGTTTCTTCACAGCTTTGCCTTTACCTTTGGGAACCATTGCAAACAACTAAGAAAAATAAAGAAGAAGACAACAAATTTTTCAACACAAAGGAGATCAAGAAAGCAGAACAAAGGATAAGAAGGAAAAGATAAGTTGATCTACGTAAGCTGATTTTCTAAGATCCTTTTATACAATTAAATTTGAAAATGATTAAACCGTCTAGAATTTCAAATGGTGGTTTCTTGAGTTACCAAACGGTTTACATGCCATGCAATCCTTGAGTGACATCTCATCGCCGCCGTATTTAATGCAACATAGGTTTTACAAGAAAAGCTTTAGTGATGATTTACATTTAACTTAGGCAGGTAGTATAGCAACTCAAAATGCATTCAAATGAATTTGACAAATTTCTTCTTGATAGTGCGCTTACAACATGTCCAATCAACATGTGATAAGCTCAGGGGGCTAATGATGGTATTAAAATTTTTAAATTGATTTAATAGAAACACGCCATTTGGCATCATTTGGCAAAATTTGCATATTTCGAAAGCTCAGTTAATTTGAAAAAAAATATTTGAAAATCACTATGTATTTTGAGGCTCTACTTAAAATGGAACTCAAACCAGCATTTCTTCTCACTTTCGAAGTATTCAACAAATAATTCTGAAGATCTAGTTGAGAAAGACTTCAGACAAATATTATTTTTCAAGCGGCCCCTGTGTTAGGAGTATTATCTCGAAATAATATATATTCTGAGGATCTACTTGAGATGGACCTCAGTCATTCGAGCGCACACATATGTTGGGAGAACTATCTGAAATCAATATAGTACTCTAAGAATTTACTTGAGATGGATCTTAGACAAAGAATTCTGAAGATCTACTTGAGATGGACTTTAGAAAAGTATTCTTTCGAAGGATAACCTTTGAAACATTTAGCATTCTAAGACTCTACATGAGATGGATCTCAGACCAAATATTCTGAAGCTCTACTCGAGATGGACTTCATACTAGTATTCTAAGGATCTACACAAGATGGACCTTAGATCAGTATCCCCTTGAATTTTGAAGATCTACTTGAGATAGACGTCAAACAAATATTATTTTTCAAGTGCCCATATGTGTTGGGAGTATTATCTCGAAATCATATATATTCTAAGGATCTACTTGAGATAGACCTCAGACATTTGAGCCCACATATGTTAGGAGACTTATCTTAAAATCATATATATTCTGAAGATCTACTTGAGACGGACCTCAGACATTCGAGCACCCATATATGTTTGGAAAAGTATCTCAAATCAATATAGTATTCTAAGGATCTACTTAAGATGGACCTTATACAAAAAATTCTGAAGATATACTTGGGATGGACTTCAGACAAGTATTCTTTTGAAGGATAACCTTCGAAACATTTATCATTCTGAGACTCTACATGAGATGGATCTCAAACTGAATATTCAGAAGCTCTACTCGAGATGGACTTCAGACCAGTTTTCTAAGAATCTAGACAAGATGGACCTTAGATCAACATTCTCTTGAAGGATAACCTTCGAAGTATTCAATATTTTGAAACTATACATGAAATAGATTTCAAAATAAATATTTTAAAGATCTACTTAAGATAGACCTTAAACAAAATATTTTAAGGTTCAATTCGAATTAGACCTTAGATAAAATAATTTAAGGATATATTTGATAGACCTTAAACATAATATTCTAAAGCTCCATTTGAGACAAACTTCAGACTAATATTCCTTCGAAAGCCGAATTATTACAATTCGAATACCAACATACACATGCTAGGAAAACTAATTTGAAAAGCATGATATTTTGAGAGCCCATATATGGGAATATTATCTCAAACTCATATAACCTAAAAGTCTATTGAACTTTAGACTAACATCATCTCCTTCGAATAATGATAAAATGGATCTCTTAAAGTAATAGAGTTGTTATAAAAAATTTCTTGAAGAAGATACTCAAGAAGAATTGACAAACGAGGATTCGAAACATTATTATTTGTAATCAAAATTGATTAGAAAATGTTCTTAATACATTTCTTTTAGAAATAAGTACAAATCCAAGCTTTTAAAATCTTTTTGCTTCTATTTGCAATACTTGAACAAACTGACCAGACCAATCACAAACCATTGAGGTCTGTGGGAACAGACAGACAGTATTGTAGTAGCTAAATCTGCTGATAGAACTTGAGAAAAGGAAGCACAAGCTCACTCGTCTGCTTCAAACCCCAATTTCGTTCCTCGTGGAAATTAAGTGCTAGGGTTATTTTAACAGAAATATCGTTACCTTTTGACTTGACTTTGTAGATTAGATTTGTTACAACAATCTTATACCAAGAATTGCAACCAGAATTATCATTCTTGCTAATTTCTTCAAAAACCAGAGAGTATGTGAATATCCTGATCTTCTCCTCACCGACTTTTCTTTTGAAAGCCATTCGACCAAGGTAAGTTGATTTCCTTATTCTCTTCATTTATATATATGAATCAAACTGTCTGAGAATACCAAACGATGGTTTTTGAAAATATCACAAGCGCATGCGCTATGTGATTATCCGAGATGTGAATTCAATGAGCATAGAAAATTGTCTCTTCTTGACAGTGCGTTTACAACATGGCTGAGCAACACGTTCTAAACGCATGGGGCTAATGATGATGAGTCAATTTGAAAATTGGCTTAATCCAATGATAATACGACATCTGGCAAGGTCAATTATATAATTATACATTTCATTATTCAAAATCATGAATAAGGAATGTGTATTTGAAATTTTGAATATTTCTTCGAAAGCCCACTCTTGTTGGGAGAATATTTTCGGAGTAGTATATTTCGAAAGCCCATTTTGGGAGAATCTTGAAATCAATATTACATTTTGAAGTCCAACATGAGAAAGACCTCAAATCATACTATAGAAGGAAAACCTTCGAAACATTCAATAATTATTTCATAAAAGTAACTTTAGGTTACCCACCTCAAGAAGGCCGACTAGTCATCACAAGTATTGTAATAATGCTATGAGATAGCTATTTTAGGTATTTCGAGACAACTTCTCAAAATAACCATCTTACTATATCAAAGTTATTGATATTCTGAATCATCTTTCGGGATAGCCATACTAATGACTTGAAATTACTCTTCGAGATAGTCATTCGAAATGACTATTCATTATCTCAGAATCATTTCTTTAAGATCATTAATATTTTGAATTATCTTTCAAAAGCATTGCATTCCTATTTCGAAATCATCTTTCAAAAAGCCATCGAAGTCATAATGTTGTGAATTGTATTTATTTAAGGGAGTATTCCCTAACATCCAATCATTCTTCGAAGACTCTAACTTCGAAGTAATTTTCTTAAAGCATAGGGGGAAATAAACAATAGACTTTCAGGAATGGAGGGCTAGAGAGATAAGTCTCATTAAGATCTTCAAAGATCTTATAGCATTTAGGGACTTGAATCATCACAGAATAGAAACGTATCATGAACTTTATAACATCATATTCATTACTAATCCAAACATTTTGAATACATTCACTGAAATGTTACGATCTTTGATGAAGCGTTTTGAATATTCAAATCAAAACGCTTATATACATTGATGAAATGTTTTGAACGTACTGAATGAAACGTTGCAAACGGTTAAGTAATGAATATGGGGCTATAAAATCCGAACGATACATCAGAAAGAGGAATTAGATTCCTTGGCATTTGAGATCCTCTGACAAATTGCAGAGCTTTGTCTTTAGAATTCTTTTTTCTGAAATAAGTATAAGTTCTTTGGTAAATCTTTCTATTATTCCTGACTGATCTTAGTTTCTCCTCCCTTGCTTTCAATTTCCAAAAGGAAACCTTACATCGGTGGGATGGTCATCTTTTGATATAGGTCGATGTAAGCAAGCGTTCCAATCCTTTGTTGTGCAAACCAATTTGGTTAATTGACGTTTTAGTCATTTACCAGTTTGTGCATCAACCAGTATGACTTATGTTAATTGGGCAATGACAAGGATATCAACATGGCAACAAGTAACACCACATCATCACTCCTGATGATATGACATGCTTTCCAGAATCCGCTTTTCCACATCTTTGTTTCATGGACAAAATCGGTCAATTGAACCTCGATCGGATATATCAACAATTATGTTTGAACCTCAATTCTTATAAAACCAAAATTGAATCAAATTCATATGAACCAGTGAAAATTGGGTGTGAACTAATAAAAACAGGATGGAACCATTTTCTCTTCGAGTGAATTATTTGGACACCCATGTGGTTTAGCCAAAATATATGGATATCCTATCAAACCTTTATTGCCATACTTACCTCCATTTAAGTTTTCAATTTAGTTGCATATACCTCCTTTACCGTCTGTGAAGAAACGGGACATTCTCTAACAACATATCTCGTCATATTTAAAAGGATACAAATATTCTAATGACCTGAATCACTATTGTACACTTGGCACATGGTCACAATTGTATACGGCACAGTCTGCGCGTCCGTCATGCTTTCGGGATAGCATGGCCCCCAGCCTGTGCTGGACCGTGCCATGCCCATTTAGAGAAAGCCCATGCCTAGCACGACACGGAACCCATGTCGCGGGTTGGGGCGTGCCGGGCCACCTGCCGTGCTGGGCCGGTGTGCCAGGCAGGCGTGTCGTGCTCGTGTTGGGCTGCTCATCGGTCTGGCACACCTAGATATGAAACAAATCTATAAAAATTACAAAAAAAAAAAAAAAACAATTTTAAAAACTTAAAAAAAAAAATTAATTTTTAACATCTATAAAAGTTTATAAAAATATAAGTTTAAACTTATAAAAAAAATTATAAATAATATAAATTTAAACTTATAAAGCTTGTAAAAACCTAAAAAATTATAAATTAAACTTATAAAAATTCTGAAAATTTAAAAAATAAAATATATATATATATATATATATATATATATATATATGTGTGTGTGTG
>JAUPMG010161585.1:0-10794 GCA_031762675.1 Pachysandra terminalis | reverse complement strand
ACTACCACCCCACTACCACCACCACCACCGCCGCCACCACCACCCCCACCACCACGCCACCTTCACCACCACTACCACCACCACCACTATCCCCACCACCCCACTACCACCATCACCACCACCACCACCACCACCACCACAACCATCGCCACCACCACGCCACCTTCGCCACCAACACCCCACCACCACGCCACCTTCACCATCACCACGCTACCTTCCCCACCACCTTCACCCCCACCCCCCCACCCCACCACCACCACCACCACCACCCAATGTGCATCCCTTGCACACTTAGGTGGTGGTGGTGGAGGATCTAAATGTCTTTAATAAAAGGTATAAATGTCTTTTTTGACTTTAGACAAGGGTAATATAGTAAAAAATATGAATGATATCTGCACTTTTGTTAATGTCCTCAGGTGTAAGTGGCATTTCAGAAATCACAGGGGTGTTTTCTGCCTTTGTCAAAAAACGTGAGGGGGTGTAAGCAAAATTAACCCTTTTTATTTTTCAAAAAAAAAAAAAGGAACAGTTTGACAAGTATAATTTTTTATTATCATTTGTCTCTCTTCCTGTCTCCCTTCATTTGATTCCTATTTTTGTTACCTAACACTTCTCTCCTTACAACTCTTGCACTCTCCTTCTCTCTCTCTCTCTTCCACTTCTCTCCTTACAACTCTTGCACTCTCCTTCTCTCTCTCTCTCTCTTCAGCTTTTTTTTTTTTTTAAAAGCCTTTCTTGCTTCTTTCTTTCTTCTTCCCATAATCTTCTTTTTAGAGAAGCATTTAATGCTATGCGTCCACAGCTGGTCTACATTCGGTGGCAATCTCCACAGCTGGGTAACATAAAAATTAATTTTGATGGAGCTGTCAAAGGCTACTCCGAGATAGCAGGTGCTGGAGCTGTGTGTCGTAATGCTGCGGGTGCCTTCCTGTGTGGAACAGCTTTGCATTTTGGTATTTCGGAAGTTCTCATCGCTGAAGGTTTTGCTTGTCTTGAAGGTCTTAAACTCGCTAGAAGCAGGGGATACAAGAACATTATTTTGGAAGGGGATTCGAGACAGATCATCATGGAAGTTGCTAGTAAAATCCAGAGTGTTTGGAAGTCCGAGTGTATCGTGCTTGAGGCTCAAGAAGTTCTTACTTTTTTTGACAATGTCATCTTCAACCACATGAAAGATAATGCTGTTGCAGACAAACTGGCTAATATTGCTATTTCAAAAGGGCCTTGCACTTGGATCAATTCACCACCAGTAGATCTGATTTCTTCACTCAAGGATAATTATTGTG
Source organism: Pachysandra terminalis (assembly GCA_031762675.1). Lineage (NCBI taxonomy): Eukaryota > Viridiplantae > Streptophyta > Magnoliopsida > Buxales > Buxaceae > Pachysandra > Pachysandra terminalis. The sequence continues at coordinate 9,508 of JAUPMG010161585.1, read as the reverse complement.
GGAGATTTTTTGTTCGGAGAATTTCTAGTGGTGTTACTCCTACTGGTGTAAACTGTGTATTTCGTTAAAACCTCTTAATATATTTAGTACAATTACCAAAAAAGAAAAAGAGAGACTCTGCAAGGCATTGCACCCAACAGACATTAGAAGCAACATTCATCTCCGATCAAGACTCGAGGTATTTTTCTTCTTCTCTTCTAATTTTTTACTCTTCATTATAAATTCCTGTAACATTCATCTCCGATCAACACACATTGATTCTATGTTGTTTTTCTTCATCTTTTTTGTTTTAATTCTCTCTCTATGTTATATCTCTTTTGTTTTGATTCTCTCTCTGTTTATATCTCTTCATTGTTTTGATTCTCTTATGTTTTCATCTTTTTCGTTTTTTACTTTTCATCTCCGTTCAAAACGCTATCTATTTTCCTTCTTTCCTTTCGATTGTTCGATTGTTGAACTTAAACTTTTTTAACCGCCCAAACCCCACCCATTACCATCGCTATTGTAAGCAAAAACTTAGTACTTACGATGGGGCTATATTGACACGTGGGATTCTCCAAATGAAACTTCATATGTGAAATCCATGTCTCATTTTTTGATCTGTTTATGGAAATGCCTTTTACTGACTGACAGAAACACAACCTTGAAACAACATTTTGATCCATGGCCAAAAGAAACAAATCTAGAGTCCAACTGTTGAAACTTCCTTCAGAATCACATGTTGCCTCATGGCCTCAAAATACAAAATCCTTCACAATTGATAATAGAATTTGTCAATAGTTAGGTTGTGGTGACCTACGTGGGCGGGTGTCTCGTGGGCGGGTTCAAAGGGTTGGCAGGCTGCGAGTTGCACAATCCCACATCGCTTGGGTAAGTAAATGTAATGTACTTATATGTATATTCACACCCTACTATGACATAACGCGTTTTAAAGCCGTGATGTTTGTGAACCCAATCAGAACTCCACAGTTAAGCATGGTTGGGAGAGAGTAGTACCAGGATGGGTGATCCCGTGAGAAGTCTGATTCGGGAGAGCCAAAAGCGAACAATATTGTGTCTGGTGGGGTGGGTTGTTACAAAGGCCGACTCACTTACAAAAAAGAGTTGCTATTAAAAAAAAACGAATAAGCCATACTTTGTTTATGGTTACTGCACATCATCTGTGGAGCTACTTGCTACAAAGATTTGCGAACGATAAATGGAGTAGAGTATCCAATATTCAAATCAACTTGCATTGCATTCGGGCTTCTTGATGATGATAATGAATGAAATGAAGATCTTTCATAGGCTAACACATGGGCAACCTCATATCAACTCTGTCATATGTTTGTGTAATGACCTAAACCAGTTAAGTGGTAATTAATTATGTTTAAAACCTTAATATAAACTTATCTAACCACTTGATCGTCAATCGGAGTTGAACCAACCATGTGATTAAACATGATATGATTTTTGTGGAACCAATTGTTTGTATCTTAGTAAACTCTTGTGTATTGATTAAAATTATTTTAAATATCTTTTATTGAGTGATGAGGTGTAGGTTAGAGATGTGAGTAGTTATGAATAGGTGGCTAGGATTAAGTAGTTGCAAATGAAGGGAGAGGATAAGAGTAGTTAGAATTGGAGGATGGAGATTATGACATGTGGCATGGAGTAGTTGAAAGTAAGAGAATGAGAGAAAAAAAATCACATTTGTCTCTTGAGAGTTTGGAAAGCTTGGGATTTGAGAAGAAGGGATTTCAAGGAGCATTGGTGATCTTTTGCTTGAAGATTTGAGGTAAGTCTTAATTTCATGAATGTAACTAGTTAAACCTTGATTTTCTTTATTTTTTGCATACCTTTGATTTCAATCTCATTTTGAGAAGTTTGTGAATGGATATGGTCTTTTAGAATAGTGGGAATGTCTCTTTTGATGCTTGTGTGTGTTTAAGACTGTATGAAATCAATTTAGGGTGAAAAACCCCTTTATTTTTCCCAGTTCGCGACGCTCGGCGGCTAACTCGGCGCACCGAACAGTCGCCGAACATGAATTCTGGGCCAAGGGCGGACATCTCGGTGTGCCGAAAGATCGTTGAGGTTGAATGTCATTCGAAGAGGTTGCCGAGGTAGCTTCGGCGCCGAAATTGGCTTCGGTGTGCCGACAGAGACGCCGAGAAACTAAGTTCTGGAACATTGCCGAATCTCAGGGTGGTCCACGGAAGAGGTCACCGAGAATTGCTTCGGTGCGCCGAAGGGGACACTGAAGAGGTCGCCAAGAAAGTAGGTTTTGGAAACGTCGCCGAATATCAGGTGAGATACGCCGAGGAGGGCGCCGAAGGAGATCTCAGTGCGCCGAAGTCTACGCCAAAGACCTCGCTGAACCTGTAGATTAGACCAACTTGATTTAATTAGTGGTAGTATACTTGTGTAGTGTGGAAGTAGTTAAATGCCACGCTTGTCCATTGGTTGTTGTATGATTTTGTACTTGAACTTGTGAGACATGATAATGTAGGTTATATGAGATATTTTGTTGAATTGTGGTGTATCCCTTGTCTATGTGCAATAATATGCATGATGAAATCGTATGCCATACTTAATGCACCCTGTACATTAAGTCATGCATAACGCATTGTAGGTTAGACGCACATACTATGTTAATAGCATAATTCTTATCTTGTATTGGACTAGCTAGGTGTTAAGTAACAATGTGGGATACGTAGACAGATGTATGTACTTGATCAATTGCTTATACACCCTATACACAAGAATGTTTGCTTAGTTAGTGTGCACTATTGTACTTCACTACTTCATTGCACCGCATAGACTCTAGACCATCGTTTGGTCAACGAATGTAACCCTGTATTCCAAGACCTCAAGGTTGGGTCTTGTGACTGAACATGAGTGTGATGTGAATATCACATCTAGGGAGGGACTGACTGGATTGAGTTGAGGGCGTAGCTAACCCAATAGACTTTTCTTAGTCTGAGGGCTCTGTGTCAAGTACAAGAAAATATAAAAAAGGACCTCTGTAGTTAGGTCAGATGATCATGTTTTCCTGAGAGATCCGCAGGTTGCTGCAAGTCTCGGTCTACGGACCACTGATAAAAAAAAAGTGGGGGATTGTGCCTCCAAGGTTGAAAACCCTTAAAACTGTGCGGTACCCGTAGAATAGCCCTATATCCATGGACCATATATACGGGGGATGCATTCATGTTGCTGGGACATCCTGGGGTGCATTCAGTTTGCTGGGACAGCCCGAAATAGAGGCTGGATCAAGAGGAAATCGGTTATATTGACACTCTACCAAAGTTGCATTTGCACAGCATATAGAGTTGTTTGTTAGCTCACCTTGGTGAGGTTCTGTAATCTATGATGCATAGCATGCATAATAAAATAACTTACCTCATACATTGTATTGTTTGACTTCTCTTATGGTTTGAAATCTAAAGAAATGTAGACGTAAAGAACTTCGGGGAAAATTTATATATTCTTGAAATTATAGTACTTACAAGCTTATAGCAAATTTATATATTCTTGATCGTTGCCGAAGAGGAACCCTCGAGAGAAGGAGGATTTGAAGAAGAAGACGAGTTTTACTCCTACGAGTGACTCACTTGTAATGATTTGTTTAAACTCTGATAATTTTTATTTTGGTATGTTTTGGTGATACCCGTGTTTGTATCTAATATAATCTGATTTGGAACCTAGAACAGTTTTCTTCCAATTCCGCTACACATTTTGAAATTTAGTATTACATTATCTCTATAATTTTAGAATGGTGGTTTAAACTACTAGTACTATAAACTGTTATTCAACTGCTACTCTCCTTCTTAAGGAAGTGAATGTCGTAATCTGGACTCCTCTAAACCCTAAGTGGTCTCATGGGTTTGGGTTGTGACAGTTTGCATCAATGCTTATGTTTTGTGAAATTTCAAATCCACAACTATGGATTACTCATTGGGAAAAATTTGTTGATGACATACAATTAAGAGCCAGAAGAGAAGCATGCAATATGACATTGAAAATAGCCTCTGATGAGTTGAAAAACAAAGATTTGCATGAAATTGAAGCAATCTTGAAAAAAAATGGAAGATCATTAAAGGAGTTTGCTGATATGCCATTACCTAGCTTCCAAGAGCATTCATTACTTTGTAATAGGCTTATTCATGAAAAATTAAGATATGATGTAGTTTCATTACATTATGAATTTTCACAACGGCATTGAGCACTAAATAGTGAGCAAAAGTTAATTTTTGACACCATCATAAATGCAAGTACAAACATGTTAGGCAATTTATACTTTGTATATGGAAGTGGTGGAACGAGAAAAACATTTTTGAAGAAAACTATCATTGCGAAGCTACGCATTGAACAAAAAATCTTGCTTTCTGTAGCATCTTCTAAAATTGCTTCACTATTGCTACCTAGAGGGAGAACACATTCCCGTTTCAAAATTCAATTACATCTAAATGAATCATCACGCTCTATAAGCCAACAAAGTCATTTGGCTGAGTTGATACAAAAGGCGTAATCATTTGGGATGAAGCACCAATGACACATCGTTATTCATTTGAAGGTGTGGATCAAACATTTAAAGACTTGATGAAATCCATTAACCCACGAGCAAAAGATCAAGCATTTGGTGGAAAGACAGTTCTTCTTGGTAGGGACTTTAGACAAATCCTACCGGTTATTCACAAAGGGGGAAGAGAGGAAGTTGTTGCATCATGTATCCAAAGATCAAGCATTTGGAAAGAATGCCAACTATTTCATCTCACCACTAATATGTGTCTGTGCTCAAGTGACCTCCCTAATAATGCACGTTCAGAAATTGAAACATTTATCAGGTGGATACTTGATATTGGAAATGGTTTCATATCCGGACTCCCTTTATCATCAAATGGTGAACTTGATTGGATTAAAATTCTAGAAGACCTACTAATTAAAGACAGTACAACAAACATTCAAGCATTGATTGATAATGTATATCTTGGTTTAGAAGAAAGATATCATGAACCTTCTTATCTACAAGAGCGTGGTATTTTGGCACCCAATAATGAGGAGGATGATGAAATAAATTTAAGAATACTTTCACTATTACCTGGGAATGTTGAAACTTATTTGAGTGTAGATACTGCCAGTCCTATTGAAGGTAATACAGATTACCAAGATAACATGAATCCTATTGAATACCTAAATTCTTTAAATCTTTTTATTTACCAAATCATCAATTGCGAATGAAAGTTAGAGCACCTGTAATTTAATTACAAAATCTTGATCCTTCAATTGGCCTTCATAATGGTACACAACTCATAGTACAAAAACTCCAAAGGTGGGTTATAGAAGCAAAAATAATTACAGGAAGCAACATAGGCCATACAGTCTTCATACCGCGAATCGTAACATCTCCAATGGGTGTAGAAATGTCATTTCTCCTTAAAAGAAAACAATTTCCCAAACATCTTCTTTTTGCAATGACAATTAACAAAAGCCAAGGACAAACTTTCAAGCAAGTCGGTGTATTTTTATCAAATCCAGTCTTCATCCATGGGCAGCTTTATGTAGCAATGTCACATACTACATCACGGTCTGGTCTGAAGATATTAATCATTAACAAAGATAGACCTGATGATTATACAAGAAATGTGGTTTTCAAGGTAGTACTTGATGAAATTGCAAATCAAACATGAATCAAAGCCATCCACATTAGCTTAGCTACCAAAAGTAAGGTACAAAAACATTACAAATTCAACGTTAGTTTAAGCTACTCAATGTCTATAAAAACAAAATCTATTTTTATATATTAAAATAAAATTTTTTTTTTTATTATTCCCTTTAACTTGAAATTATAAATGACCTTCTAAATGTTGCTTCATTTTTGATTCTATACATAGCATTGTCACGCCCCAAAACCCGAGCACGAATCCCTAGGCGGGATGGCACGAATCTCGAGGTGAGACCTTCGGGAGTGCCTCTTTTATTAGTTGTAATTTGTTTATCTACTTCCTTTACTTATGTTGTTAGCTTCCGCGAACTCTGTGATGAATGATTGGTAGTTCCGTTCATCCTTTGGTTTGTTTGATATGGCAATCCACGGTCCAGAAGTGGATCCCGAAGGTCTCACCTCGAGATTCGTGCCATCGCCTAGGGATTCGGGCTTGGGTTTTCGGGCGTGAAAAGCAAGATAAAATCTTATGTAATGAATATGCTGGACTTAATCAAGGCTTGGAGTGACTGCTACATGAAGTTTTGCCACCGGATTTATTGTTTTATTTCGTAGTTAGATATTATGTATAGGAGTAGGGATTTTGGATTTTTACTTGGAAATAGGACTTATTATTTTATTTTCCGCTGCTAGATTTTCTATTTGTTTTGAATGTAATAAGTAGGTTATTTTTTGAATATTTTAAATTAAATTAGATTCTTTTGAAGTTTAGTAGAATTTCTGTTGTTATGGTTCGATATTGATTACCACTCCCGATTCCGATTGGGGTCAGAGTTGCGGTTCAAACATAAGGGTTTAGATTGGAATTTCCTTAAGTTTGGGTCGTGACATGGGCTTTAGTCTAATGGGCCATACTTAAGTCCAACTTAATTTAAACATTAGTGTTAAGTCTTGTTTGGCTGTAACCAATTAACCCATCAATCCTGATATTAGTTAGGTTTGTAAATCTTAGCCAATAATCATACATCCTTTACTATGGTTTATAATCATTAGTTTAATGGTAACATTAGGTTAGTTTCTAGGTGTTGTGGTTTAATTTACTATTTTACCCTTTATATAAATGTTCTTTTTAAGCCGAATTTTTTTGGTCTTTACACTAGCCATCCAAATGCACCCACTTTAATCCTAGCCCTTCATTTATAACTACCCCAACCACTCCAATCTACACCACACATTTACACCCAATTTAATCCTCACCTTACACCTCACACCCACTAAAGAAAAATAATACTCTAGCTTAGATCTAAGTCACACAACTCTAACAACTAAAATCCTAGCCATACACCTCATCAATGAACAAAAATTACAACTTTGCCACTCTCCCAACATATAAGGATTAGACTATTATACATAACACTAATACCCAAAAGCTACATCAAGTTTGATCGCATGGTCGGATCTAATCCGATCGGCGATCCAACTAAGGGTAACAAACATCATGCAATATAGAATATAAAAATGCGCTATTAGAATGAGCAAATCATCCATAATATTTTATTCCTTTCTTATCACTAATTTAAGCTATCTAATTAACACTACCCTAAAGTTTAACAGTCTAAATTAATCAGTTAATGATCTAGAGATTTCTAGTGTGTCTTTGTGTCATTAAGGACGTTAAGTGATCTAAACTAGATTTACTAAGTTTATATTAACTTATCATTCTAAATAAATTTCTATCCTACCCTAAGATCCTCAGTAATTACTTTTATGAATTTTTCAGGTTATTACATGATCTACACCGACGCATCCTTATCAGGACTTGGCTGTGTTCTGATGCAAGAAGGGAAAGTTGTGGCCTATGCTTCAAGGCAACTCAAAACACACGAAAGGAACTACCCTACACACGATCTGGAGCTGGTGGCCATTGTCTTCGCTTTGAAGATTTGGCGACATCACCTTTTTGGTGAGACCTTTGAAGTGTTTTTAGACGACAAGAGTTTGAAGTACCTTTTCTTACAAAAGGACTTGAACATGCGACAAAAGCGATGGATGGAGCTGGTCAACGACTACAATTTCTCAATTCAATACCATCCGGGCAAAGCTAACATTGTAGATGATGCACTTAGCTGGAGACCTCGAAGCGTCATAACACATATGCTGATTCAAGAGTGGAAGATGTATGAGAAGCTTGCCGAATACAACATTGAAGTACATGTAGAGGATCAAGGAGTAAGTTTATGCAATATCCTTGCTAAACCGTCGTTGAAAACCAAAATCATCGAGTTACAAGCAAAGGAACCATGGATGCAAGACTTGTCCAACGATGCCGAACGACCTGACTGGACCAAGGGGGAAGATGGAAGCATACGAGTGAAAGGGAGACTTTGTGTACCAAACAATGAAGAACTGAAGAAGGAGATTCTAGAAGAAGCACATCGATCCCGTTACTCAATTCATCCCAGAAGAACGAAGATGTACTATGACTTACGGCGAAATTATTGGTGGAAATGAATGAAGGTGGATATCGAAGAATTTGTGACCAAGTGTGTGAATTGTCAACAAGTCAAAGCTGAACACCAAAAGCCAGCCAGAACACTTCAACCTCTACCAATAGGGGAATGGAAGTGGGAGCATATTTCAATGGACTTCATCACGGGACAGCCAAAGACCCGCAACAACCACGACATGATTTGGGTGATAGTGGACAGACTCACCAAGTCAGCACACTTCATACTAACAAAGAATTCCATGAACACAGAAGAGTTAGCAAAATTGTACGTGAAGGAGGTCATTCGGCTGAATGGAGGACCGGTCACCATTACTTCTGATCGCGGTTCCCAATTCACTTCAAGGTTTTGGGGAAGTTTACATAAAGCCTTGGGAACACAATTCAACTTCAGCACAGTGTTTCACCCTCAAACTGATGGACAGATAGAAAGGGTCAACCAAATATTAGAAGATTTTCGAAGAGCATGTATCCTAGACTTCAAGGGAAGTTGGGAGGATCATTTGGCACTGATCGAGTTCTCTTACAATAACAGTTACCAAACGAGTATCGGAATGGCACCATTCGAAGCATTGTATGGGAGACCTTGCCGATCATCCTTGTGTTGGAATGAGGAGAATGTTTACATTCCCTTAGGATCAGAATTAGTTGCTAAAATATCTGAGAAGATCAAACTCATCAGAGATCGACTTGCTATGGCACAACATCGGCAAAAGAAGTACGTTGATTTGAGAAGAAGGAAGTTTGAATTCAAGGTTGGAGATTGAGTATTTCTTAAGATTTCACCAACCAAAGGATTATTCATATTTGGTAAGAAGGGTAAGCTAGCACCTCGATTTGTTAGACCCTTCAAGATATTCTAAAGGATTGGAGAAGTTGCTTACCGATAGAAGAGAAGTCAACTTGGTTTGGTCACTCATATATTTCGGCGACCTCTTAGGTTCGCCTAATGGGGTTTCGGCGACCTCTTCGGTGCGCCCATACTTCCTTCGACGACCATTCCTGAGAGTCATATTTTACCTCTGAGATTTGGTGACCTCTTCGGTGCGCCAAAGCTGGGGAAAGCGCCAATGAGTTGAAAATTTCACCCGGAGCTTGGTTTCACACCCAGGAAGGTCTGACTATGATTGAAATCCACATTCGTTTGGTCTACAATGGAGATTTGGGGTTTTTCCCTTTTTCTCTCCACTTTGGGTTTTGTTTTTCCACATACAAAGTTAAACAAGATGGTCTGGTGTCTAGGGTTCCGCATGCATCATAAAAAAATGGTCTAAATCCCAAGGAGAAGGTGGGTATGGAGCACATAACCCTTCTCCTAGGTCAAAATACCAAAACACAACCAAATAACACATTCAAAG
>JAUPMG010161575.1:0-10795 GCA_031762675.1 Pachysandra terminalis | reverse complement strand
TTGTACTCCATCCTTGTATTTCTTCATCATTGATAATGGATTTGCTTGCCGGATTGTCCGTGGACGTAGCCTTTAGTGATGAACCATGTAAATTAATTGTCTTGTGCTTTGTTTAGTTTCTTTAAACTTTCCATATTGGGGCATTTCCGTGGGTTTGCCAGAATCATTCATTGTTGTTTATGGTGTTTGTATTCCAGTGACCGGATTATTGGTGCCTGGTATTGACGCTACATAATTAAAGCAAAAAATAGGGATTCATAGTTGATTTTGACATAAACCTATCATTATTGAAAATTCATTTTTCTCACTACTAGCTATTTTCACACTAGTTAGCACCCTCTTATACATATCTTTAGTAACCCCAATGTTTTCAATTGATATTCTTTTTCTGCCCCAAATCTACCAGATTAATTCTCTATGCAATTTTACATATGTTTTCTCTAAATCAATAAAAATAATGTGAAGATCTCTTCTCTTTTCTCTACACTGCTCCACTAATTGTATAAGTAAAAAAATATCATGGTAATCATCAATATTATATAGCCAAACTGATTTCTAACACTTGGGTTATTTTTCTTAACCTTTGGTTCACTTTTTCTCATAATTTCATGTTGTGACTTGTAAGAATAATTCTATGACAGTTGATAAAATTTTGGATGTCTCCTTTATTCTTATATATAGGTATTATTGTATTTTCCTTCAAAAAGGTAAGCAACTTGAGATAGTTTTGTGATTAATGGATCAAAGCAATGTTATCAAAATGCTAGGCGATAGACTTGCCTATTGACAATTTTTTTAATATGAAAGCAAAAAAAAATTCAGCACAGGCTAATTAATTTAATACTTTCATACAAATAGCATCATAGCAATTAAAAAACATAATTAACCAAAAAACAAGGGCAATCAACAATAGTAGAAGAAAAGGGAGAGGAAATTTTCTGGGCAATCAACAAGTTTGTAGTAGCGCTCCATATGAGAAAAAAAGCAAGAGGGGAGGGTAGAGAGAGAGAGGCTGGTTTGGAGTTTGGATCTTCAGCTTCAAGCTTGTTTAGTTATTCTCTTGGATGGTTGGGTTCTTAAACTACAGGCTTCAGGTTAGGGTTAGACTATAAACTTGGGAGTATTGAACTACTAGAAAAACATAAGGCCTAAAGAAATAACCTAGGTAGGTTTCTAATTAATAAACTAATTAAAAATTAAAATAATTAAAATATAAATTACAAATTGAGTGGTTCAAGACAAGTTGAACCACATTACAAAATGGGCAACCGCCGGGGTAGATTAGACGACCAAGCAGTTGCCTAGAGGACTCTCGCATGAGCCCTTAGAAAACCGCCTAATCGCCTAGATCAAAGACCAAATACCAATGCTAATCTCTACTTAAATATAGACAGCATCTTTCTTTACTTAAAAGAGCAATGCCAAAAATGTAAATGACTAAGGATGGAGATGATGAGGTGGAATAGCCTTTGTTATTGGGTTCTTCATCAACCCAAATGTTTGGATTATTAAGAATTGGACTTCTCTTAAAGGGCTCTCTTTTAGGCCAATTCTTTAGATTGAACCAAACCAAAATATGAGTGCCTATTTAAGTAAATATTCATTTAATGAAAAATTCATTATTAACATATCTGTCAAATGGACCCTTATCATGGTAGAAATCTAATCTTTTGGTTCTATGGTACTCATTGAGGATGGAGTACGAGGTTCTATTTTTTGACATCCTCTATTAGTATTCCAAATAAAAGTTTTGATTCATTTGAAATAGATTCTAATTTACTGGACAAAATTGGGTGTCTACAGACCGGTAATTTAAAGGACTTTAAGGACAACTTGCAATAATAAATTAAGGGTAAATTGCACTTAGACCTCCTCAGTTATCTGACATTGGCAGACAAACCCCTTATGTTTTCTGAAATGGCAATGACGCTCCCTGAGTTTTGAACTTAGTGGCAGAGAAATCCCTTCTGTTAAGTAATCATTATAACATATGCTGACATCAGCCAAAATAATTAAATATTAGGCGATTAAAATGATCTTTGCACCCTTATTCTCAAAAATTTCAATTCCGATTACCATCACCATTACCACCCCACCACCACCACCATCACAACCACAACCACCCCACCACCACCACCATTACCACCACAACTACCACCACCACCACCCCACTACCACCACCACTACCACCATCTTCACCACCCCACCACCACTACCATCACAACCCCACCACCACCACGCTCACCCCAACCCACCACCCCTAGTGGTGGTGGGGTGGTGGTGGTGGTGATGGTGATGGGAGGGAGTGTCTCTGCAACTAGGTTTAAAACTCAGGGGTGTCACTGCCATTTTAAAAAACGGAAGGGGTCTGTCTTCATTTATCAAATAACTAAGGTGGTCTAAGTGTAATTTATCCTTTTAAATAAATAGTTACTACAAGGCAAAGGCAAGATAGTAATTGCACTATTTTCGTTAACGTCATGTATCTAAAATCTCTGAAAAAGGTGTCATTGTCATTTCAAAAAACACATGAAGTCTGTCCGCCGGTGTCAAATAATTGAGAGGGTGAAACTGTAATTTACCCTAAAATTAATCAATCAATTCAAATGATATGGGATTTAAGTTACTTCAATTCGCTAGAAACACTTTTTGATGATGCGCTAGCAAGGGCTTACAGAAGAACAAAGTTATATGAAGAATTAGTTTTTAAAATATTGGGATGATGTAATAGGAATCATGTCATCGTACCTAGTGTTGTAAATTTAGTCCGGCCCGCCCGATCCAATCCTAATAAGAGCCCTAACTCATCGGTTAATTTAGGTTTGGATTCGATCAATTTGAGTTCGGGCCAAGTTTGGGCTGAAGTTTGTATAGCCCAAATGCCCAATTCGGACCAACATATATTTTTTGTTTTTGGTAAAGGACCAACATATATAAAGAATATTAAAAATATATAACCTTTACAATTAGAATATAAAAATATATATAATTTTATATTGCCTTTACAAAACTATAATTGCCTTCTTTCCATTTTTTATTACTCACCTTTTCATTTAATTTAGGCCGGCTTGAACCCAATCCGAACTCAACAAATTCAATTCAGGTTGGGTTTAGGCACAATAGGTTTGGGTTCAATTCAGTTCTGAGCAATTCAGGACAATTATTTTAGTTTGGGTCAAACCCGAACTAATAAAACCAACCCGTGCCCAATTCAAAGCTCTAACTGTACCCATTTAGTTGCGATTAGGCGTTTTATTCGAGTTGAAGAACTTTTATTCATGTTGATTCTTCAGAAACGTGAACAAAAATGGAATGAAATCTACTGTCTCATATCTATATAGAGATCGGTAAAGATCAATTTTCTACTATTCATAGTAGTGGAATACACGCACAAAATTAAAGATTACGATCAAATTTTAATTTTTGCCTAGAAATTTGTGTATTAACACTCACACATCACAAAATTAATGTTTTTGATTAAATTTTAGTTATTGCCCAGAAAACTGTGCATTAACACTCACAAAATTAATGGTTTTGATAAAATTTTAGTTGTTGCCCAGAAAGCTGTGCATTAACACTCGCAAAATTAATGTTTTTGATCAAATTTTAGTTTTTGCCCAGAACACTGTGTATTAACCCTCACAAATCACAAAATTATTATTTTTTATCAAATTTTAATTTTTTTTCCCTAGAAAACGGTGTATTAACACTGACAAAATTAATATTTTTGATCTAATTTTAGGTTTTGCCCAGAAAACTATGTATTAACACTCACAAAATTAATGTTTTTGATAAAATTTTAGTTTTTTCTGAGAAAACAGTATATTAACACTCACAAATCACAAAATTAATATTTTTGATAAAATATTAGTTTTTACCCAGAAAACTGTGTATTAACACCCACAAAATTAATGTTTTTCATGAAATTTTAGTTTTTTGTCCAGAAAATCATGTATTAACACTCACACATCACAAAATTAAAGCTTTTTATCAAATTTTAGATTTAGACTAGAAAACTGTGCATACAATCAAAAAATTAATGTTTTTGATCAAATTTTAATTTTTTTTTTCCCAGAAAATAGTGTATTAAACACTCACACATCAAATTTTAGTTTGTGTTAATACACATTTTTTGGGTAAAAACTAAAATTTGATCAAAAAATTAATTTTGGGATGTATGAGTGTTAATACATAGTTTTATGGGTAAAAACTAAAATTTGATTAAAAAATTAATTTTGTGAGTGTTAATACTCACACATCCCAAAATTAATGTTTTTGATCAAATTTTAGTTTGTACCCAGAAAATTGTCTATTAACACACACAAACTTGATGTTTTTTTTTATCAAATTTTAGTTTTTGGCCATAAAGCTGTGTAATAACACGAACAAAATTAATGATTTTGATCAAATTTTAGTTTTTGCCCAGAAAATTGTGTAATAAAACCCATTCATCACAAGATTATCTTTTTTGATCAAATTTTAGTTCTAGCCTAGAAAACTGTGTATTAAAATACACACATCACAAAATTAATGTTTTTGATTAATACTCACAAAATTAGTGTTTTTGACTAACAATAACAAAATCAATGTTTTTGATGAATTTTTTTGGGCCATAAAACTGTGTATAAACACTCTCAAAATTAATGATTTTGATTATATTTTAGTTTTTGCCCAGAAAACTGTGTATTGACACTCACAAAAAAACATTTGGTTAAAATTTTATCTTTTCTCAAGAAAATTGTCTATTTACACTCACACATCACAAAATTAATGTTTTTTTTATCAAATTATAGTTTTTACCTAAAACAATAGTGTATTAAGACTCACAAAATTAATGTTTTGAAGAAATTTTAGTTTTTGCCCAAAAAACTGTATAATAACACTCACACATCACAAAATTACTGTTTTTAATAAAATTTTAGTTTTTACCTAGAAAATTGTGTATTAAAACTCAAAAAATTAAAAAAAATTATCAAATTTTAGATTTTTCCCAGAAAACAGTGTATTAACATTCACAAGTCACTAAATTAATTTTTTTGGGAAATTTTAGTGTTTTCCTAGAAAATTGTGTACTAACACTCGCAAAATTTGTGTTTTGGATCAAATTTTAGTTTTTTCAAATAAATTGTGCATTAACACTCATAAAATTAATGATTTTGATCAAATTTTAGTTTTTACCCAGAAACTGGTATATTACAACTCACAAAAGTAATGTTTTGTTTTTATCAAATTTTAGTTTTTGGCCAAAAGACTTTGTATTCACTCACACACATTACAAAATTAAAGTTTTTGAAAACAAAATTAATTTCTTACCCAAAAAACTGTGTATTAAGATTCACAAAATTAATGTTCGGGATCAAATTTTAATGTTTAATCATTAAACTGTATGTTAACACTCACAAAATTAATGATTTTAATCAAATTTTAGTCTTTGCTCAAAAAAATATGTATTCAAAATCACAAATCACAAAATTAATTTTTTTGATCAAATTTTAGTTTATGCCCCAAATATTATGTATTAAAACTCACAAAATTAATGTTTTTGATCAAATTTTAGTTTTTACTCGGAAAACTGTGTATTAACACTTACAAACTTAATATTTTGATCAAATTTTAGTTTGTGACCAGAAAACAGTGTATAATCTCACAAAATTAATATTTTTTATCAAATTTTATTTTTTGCCCAAAAAACTGTGCATTAACTCTCACACATCACAAAATCAATTTTTCATAAAAACTTACATTTTTCCAAAAAACAGTGTACTAAATATAACAAATTAATATTATTGATCAAATTTTAGTTTTTGCCAAGAAAACATTGTATTAACCCTCACAAAGTTAATGTCTTTTATAAAATTTTGGTTTTTGCCTAGTAAACGGTGTATTAAATCTCACAAAATTAATGTTTTTAATCAATTTTAGTATTTGCCTAGAAAAATGTGTATTGACACTCATACATCACAAAATTATATTTTTTGATCTAATTATAGTATTTACCCTTAAAACTGTGTATCAACACAAACAATTTTTGTTTTTTAACAAATTTTAGCATTTTCCCAAAAAACTGTGTAATAACACTCACAAAATTATTATTTTTGATCAAATTTCAGTTTTTGCCCATAAAATAGTGTATTAACACTCACAAAATAATGATTTTGATTAAAATTTTAGTTTTTGCTCAGAAAACTGTGTATTAAAACTAAAGCATCACGCAATTATATTTTTTTTATCAAATTTTAGTTTTTGCCCAGAAAACTGTGTATTTTAACTTACGCATCACAAAATTAATGATTTTCATAAAATTTTAGTTTTTACCCAAAAACAGTGTATTAACACTCAAAATATTAATGTTTTTGATGAAATTTTAGTTTTTTGCCATAAACATTGTGTATTAACACTCACAAAATTAATGATTTTGATCAAATTTTAATTTTTGCCCAGAAAAATGTTTATTAACTCACATCACAAAATTAATTTTTTTGATCAAATTTTAGATTTTGCCTAGAAGAATGTGTATTAACAATCAAAACATTAATACTTTTGATAAACTTTTAGGTTTTGCCCATAAAATAGTGTATTAAGACACACACACATCACAAAATTAATGTTCTTTTTTATCAAATTTAAGTTTTTACCCAGAAAAATTGTGTATCAACACTCACAAAATTAATGTTTTTGATGAAATTTTAGTCTTTGCCCAAAAAACTGTGTAATGACACACTCACATCACAAAATTAATGTTTCTTATCAAATTTTAGTTTTTACCTAGAAACTTGTGTATTAACACTCACAAAATTTAATTTTTCGATCAAATTTTTATTTTTACGTAGAAAATTGTATATTAACACTCACAAAATTAATGTTTTCGATCAAATTTTAGCTTTTCCGCAGAAAATAGTGAATTACCAATCACACATCACAAAATTAATTTTTTTGGTTCAATTTAATTTGTTCCTAGAAAACGGTGTATTAACACTCACAAAATTAATGTTTTTGATCAAATTTTAGTCTTTTCAAATAAAACATTGTATTAACGCTCACAAAATTAATGATTCTGATCAAATTTTAGTTTTTGCCCCGGAAAACTGTTTATCAACACTCACACATTACAAAAGTATTTTTTATCAAATGTTTGTTTTTGCCCATAAAATGCTGTATTAACACTCAAAAAATTAATGTTCTTGATCAAATTTTAGTTTTTGTCCAGAAAACTTTGTATTAACACTCACACATCACAAAATTAATGTTCTTTAACAAATTTTATTAGCCAAAATACTGTGTATTAACACTCACAATATTAATGTTTTGGATCAAATTTTATTTTTTAGACATAAAACTGTGTATTAAAACTCACACATCACGAAATTGTTTTTTTTCAAATTTTAGTTTTTGCCCAAAAAACTGTGTATTAACACACAAAAGTAATGTTTTTGATCAAATTTTAGTTTTTAACCACAAAACTGTGTATTAACACTTACAAAATTAATGTTTTTGATCAAATTTTTTCCCCAAAAAATGGTGTATAATCTCACAAAATTAATATTTTTGATAAAATTTTAGTTTTTGCCCAGAAAACTGTGTAATAACACTCACACATCACAAACTTAATATTTTTATAAAATTTTAGTTTTTGCCTAGAAAACAATGTTTTAAATCTCACAAAATTAATAATTTTGATCAAAATTTAGTTTTTGCCAAACAAATATGTATTAACACTTTAAAATTAATGTTTTTTTTATCAAATTTTAGATTTTACCCAGAAAACTGTGTATTAACACTCAGACATCACAAAATTAATTTTTTAATCAAATTTTAGTTTTAATGAGAAAATTGTGTATTAACATTGAGAAAATTTTAGTTTTTGATCAAATTTTAGTTTTTGCCCTGAAAACTGTGTACTAACACTCACAAAATTAGTATGTTTAATCAAATTTTAGTTTTTGCCTAGGAAAATGTGTATTAACACTTACACATCAAAAAATTAATTTGTTTTTATAAAAATATCGTTTTTGCCGATAGAAAGGTGTCTTAAATCTCACAAAATCAATATTTTTTATCAAATTTTAGTTTTTGCCCAGAAAACTGTGTATACACTCAAAACAAATTGATCAAATTTTAGTTTTTGCAAATAAAACTATATATTAACACTCCCACATCACAAAATGAATGTTTTTGATCAAATTTTAGTTTTAGCCCGAAAACTGCGTATGAACACAAACAAAGTTAAGGTTTTTAATCAAATTTTAGTTTTATCCAGAAAACAGTGTATTAATACCAACAAACTTAATGCCTTTGCTCAAATTTTAGTTTTTGACCAGAGAACTGTGTATTAACACTCACACATCACAAAAATTAATCTTTTTGATCAAATTTTAGTTTTTACCCAAGAAACTATGTATTAACACTCACAAAACTAATGTTTTGATCAAATATTACTTTTTGACCAAAAACTGTAACACTCACACATCACAAAATTATTATTTTTTTTATCAAATTTTAGTATTTTCCCAGAAACAGTGTACTGCCACAAAATTAATGTGTTTTTTTTATCACATTATAGTTTTTACCCAGAAAATTGTGTATTAACACTCACAAAATTAATGATTTTGATCAAATTTTAATTTTTTTCCTAGAAAACTGTGTATTAACACTCTAACATCACAAAATTATTATTTTTTTTTTATCAAATTTTAGTTTTTTCCCAAAAAACAGTATATTAGCACTCATAAAATTAATATTTTTGATCAAATTTTAGTTTTTTTCCCGTAAATTGTGTATTAACTGTCACGCCCCAGACCTTGTAACCCGAATCCCTATGCGGGATGGCACGAATCTCGAGGTGAGACCTTCGGGATCCATTTCTGGACCGTGGATTATCTTATCATAACCAAGACAATGATGAAATAAAAACTGATTTATTCATTGCACAGAGTCGCAGAAGCAAGGTAATAAAATTCAATTAAATCATAATCTATCAAACGGCTTCAAAGGAGCCCTATTACATTTCAATTATGTTCGAAACATGGTTCGTACAAAAATAAAATAAACAAATGCAAATAAATGGTTCATTCCATTAAAAGGTCCTCGACCTCCACACAGCTAGATTAACCTACAACATGAAAGTTACGTGAGCCTGAATGCCCAGCAAGCACGATCCCATTCAACTCAACATTATATATCATAATCGATTCAAGGCATATAACAAGATAGTTTTAATGCAACACGTTATGATGAGAGTATGTCAAACAGATGCACTAATGAGTGCTCAAACAATGAATACAATGATATGTTATGAAATGTCTAGTATTAACGTTTCATGCTAAGTATCCCTCATTGCAGCTTCCATAACACACATAGGTTTCGGGAGCAAAGTCACCAGGAACAACCGATAGCCCCTCTGTTTGTTCCGGGTGCTAACCCATGGTACGAAGGCCACCATGTACTGATTTTATGAGTGTACGATACTCAAGGTCCATCCGACCTTATCGAATCAACTATGACCTCATAGCTTATTCTGTACGACTTACAACCTACAGGTATAGACAACCTTATCTTTCCAACTTCCGGGCACACTTAACACTCTACATGAATATAGTATGAATGCGTTATTAACTCGAAAGACCCAAATGATAGTCTCCCTTGGAAACTATCCACGCACCCATGCACGTGGATAATCCATTGGATTCCATCATTCACATCCTAACATTTCAACTCAATCTCAGATCTACACAATCCGACACTCAAAATCTATAAATGATAAGATCCCTTAAAAACTACCTAAGCGCCCATATACTCAGATAATTTGTTGGAGCCCATCATTTATAATCTAAGCTAATGACCAATAGAAGGTGTGTGTTCAGTAAGTCAGCTTGAGTGAAGGGCATCAAGGCATAACATGTCAATGGAACACATGCCCATGACCTTCCATTGATCCCTATAATTACCCCGTAAAAACCCGGACAAAACTAACCATCCAAACCCTCATAATGTCTCAAAATATCAATCTGCCGGTACCCTCATCAGTGTACCAATGGGTATCGATAAACACATACATCTTTCATCGGTAGGCTGATCGGTGTATCAATGCCTACCGAGGGGAAACAGAAGTCTCCTGTCGGTGGCGTGGTCGGTGTACCGACACCCACCGACGAATTGAATTTCACTTCCATCGGTAGGCCTGTCGGTGTACCGACGCCTACCGATCAAATCACATTGAATGATTCATATATCAACTTCGATAGGGCGATCGGTGTATCGACGCCTACCGAAGGGTCACAGGGTTTCCCTGTCAGTGACGTGGTTGGTGTACCGACGCCCACCGATGAACTCTAACATAGATTCTTAAGATCCATCAATAGGCCCGTCGGTGTACCAACAAGTCCACCGACGATAATAGACAAGTCGTTCGTGGTTTGTCCTTTAGCTGTTTTCCAAGGAAATCCAAGCACATTACACATGCATCAATCCTAACATCTTAGGATGAAAAACAAGTACATTTACACACTGAAAAACAACGATTTATGCGATAAACATTGAAATCTAAATTCATTTGGTAAACATGCATTATTCCTTAGAATTTCTAACACAGTTCATGGCACATAATGGAATCAACAGAATAGGTACCTTATTTTGATTTCTAGATAATTTTGGAAGGAAAACTAGCAAGTAATGTGCAACCTCTTTCCTTCTTGTCACGCCCCGCTCTCCCAGACGCACATGTGTCAGCACGAGTGGAGTCCGGGTTGCCAAGGCATGACCTTCACCCTCAAACGTTACTTAACACACCAATATTCAA
>JAUPMG010161564.1:0-10795 GCA_031762675.1 Pachysandra terminalis | reverse complement strand
ATCATGGATTCAAAACATATAAATAATATTCATAGGAACTCATAAACACACATGGAACACAGCATCATAAGTGAACACGGAGATCAAACAACATGACTTTATTCTATCAAGTTCATATAGATCCTTGGTCTAATCATGCTCACATACAGAATACACAACCAACTATATCTATAGCATCGAGATAATACATAAAATCAAATACTGTAAAAACACAGGAATCCCTACCTCGTTTGTGTAGAGTTGATCTAGGTCTATTACAGCAACACGAATCACCCAAATTTTCTTTTCCTTCTTCTTCTTCCAAAAACCTTCTTCCAAAAACCAAATCTTTGCAAATCTTTTTTCCTTCTCTTCCTTGATCGTATGAAACACATTTTCTCTCTCCTTAGATCATTACATGTGTTAGTGGGAGAACTCATTAACTCCCTCTTTCTAATTCAAATTAAATGGAGAGGTCTATAATACCCTTACCTTGCCCATTGGGCTTATTCGGCCAGCCCACTTGTGTCCAATTAATTGGATTGTGTTGGATCCAAGCCCAATACACCTAATTCACAAAATAACACAATTAAATTCTTAACTTATCATATTTACACATAGGTCCAATCCAGCCCCTATATATAACAATTAAATCCTAAGGCTTTAATTATGATTAACTATCATTTAATAATTAATTTGAATGGTAGGTTCAGGGTCACTACAATTGGAAGTTCATTGAGAACATGCTTCTAGCTTGCAAAATCCCTTGAAAATTTGGACAATGGATAACGATGTGTATTTCTACTGCATCCTACTCCATATCATTGAATGGTGGTCTTAAAGGATTTTTCAATGGGCATAGTGGTACAAGGCAAGGAGATCCAATCTTTCCTTATATTATTGGAAGGGGAAACTTTTATCATATGCTGGTTGACTCCAACTCATCCCAAGTGTTTTGATGAGTGTTACCACACATTGGATGACTGTTTTCATTCTCCCTAAGAAAGTAATTTCTAACATAAATAAGCTTTGTGCTGATTTCTTATGGGGAGGATTGGAAACTAGATCCAAACCACATTTGGTGGATTGGAACTCAGTGTGCTCTCCAAAGGTGGAAGGAGGCTTGGGTTTGAGAAATCTTAGTATTTGGAATAAAGCTGCTGTAATGAGATATATATGAATCATCATATCTAATAATCAAGGCCTATGGGCTAAATGGGTGAAAAGACACATCATAAAGACTGGTAACTTCTAGGAATTGAAGATCCCTTCATCTTGCTCTTGGATATGGAGAAAAGTCTTGAACTTAAGGCATGAAGCTAGTAAAATGATCAACATACAATTAGTCAATGGTATGGATACTTATCTTTGGTGGGATCATTGGCATCCGTGTGGTACTCTTCATCTTTTGGTTACACACAGAATGAGATATTAGATGAGAATGAACAGATATAATTCGGTTAGCTCTATTTTGCTAGATAGTGTTTGGAATCCTCCCCATACTGATAGTACAATTATTACCAATATCTAGAACAGACTCAGTGAAGTACAGATATACAATAGTAGAGATAAGGATAGACCTATTTGGTTACCTGATCTGATAGGTAAATTCAATATCAAAGCTACTTACCTTTCTTTTAATCATGCTAAGCCTGAGGTGAATTGGCATAAATTGATCTGGTTCAAAGGGAGGACCCATAAGCATTCTTTTATCAATTGGCTGGCCATCAATAACAGATTACTTACCATGGACAGACTTAAGAGAGTTGGGGTTTTACAAAGAAATATCTGTGTGCTATGTAGAAGAAGGGAAGAATCTCATGATCATCTGTTTTTTCATTGCAGTTGTACAGCTGAGATATGGAAGAGTATTATGAACCTTTGTAATCTTAGACATCCTCCAATTACTTGGAATGAGTTGATTAATTGGTTCTGTTTAAAGTTTGTGGCTGAAAACTATATTGCCGCCATCAGAAAAATTGCTCTTAATGCTACTATCTATTGTATATGGAGGGAAAGAAATGCTCGGATATTTCGTACTGAATTTCATGCGGAAAGGTTCATTATTGACCAAATTGTTACTGTTGTGTCTCTAAAGATGCAGAGTATTCAGTGGAGGGTATTGGATAATGATGAGAACATGGATATTTGCTCCAATTGGAATGTTAACGTGAGATTTTAACATGAAATTGCTATTCCTGTGATATGGAAACCTCCTACTGACAGTATAATACTTCTAAATACTTATGGTTCTTATTCTTTGAATAGAGGTGGCTCTGGGGGTGTTTTAAGAGATAGGTTGGGTCACTGTATTGCAGCCTATGCTATTGCTAAGGACTCTGTTTCAGTTATTAAGCATGAATTGGGTGCTGTAAGTATTGGCATGAAGATTGCAAAGGATTTGGGTATCAATCAGTTAGAGATAGCTACAGATTCTGCTTCAATCAAAGCTTACCTTGAGAAAGAAAAATGTATTCCTCGGAGATATGCCCTGATTGTTGAACATATTAAAAGTATGGTTTGGTATTTCAGATATTGGAACATCAAACATGTTTATAGAGAATCTAATGCTGTTGCTGATTGGTTGGCTTCATATGCCCAATCATTCAATAATCTTCTTAGCTGGTATGATGAGTATAGCCTTCTTGGAGAGTCGTCTGAAATACTTAGAAGGGATAGAGAAGGAACAAGGTACTATTAGAGTGAGTAAAGATCAGGTGGAAGTGAGATAATTACAGGTGGAGGTGCTATTTGATATCCGATTGTCACTGTTCTGGGCAGTTGTGTTGCTGTTTTTAAGTCAGTTTAGTTTATTGTTCTTCTGATATAGATGTACTGATTCATTTGGGTTTTAGTTGTTGTTATTTCGATATGAGTTGTTGTAGACTGTGAGAGGAAGTTTTCTGGTTTTCTGATAGTAAGGTACTAGATAGGATTCCTTTTATATTTTTGTAGGGTGCTTAGAATAAAATAATTACTTACTTTCCCAAAAAAAAAATATTTATTGACGTGTTTAACAGCGGTTTATACCCGCCAACTATTCTCTATTATTAACGGTGGGCTACAAAACCGTCGTCTAAAGGTCATATTTAACTCTTTCGACAACGGTTTTGGACCGCCTATTATAATTGACAGCGGTTTTAAAAACCTTACAACCGCGGTCCATTAAGTCTTTATCGGCGATCTGGCCCGCCGCCAAATGGCATATATAACAGCAGTTTCTAACCGCCAATAATATGCCCCAATTATAGTCGACGGTCAAGTTAAACCGTCGTCATATTCGCCGACAATACTTTATTCGGCCAAGAATAGAGCGGGGGTCTCCTTGACCGCCAACAAAGGAATTGACGGCAGAGTAAAGACCTTCGATGGCGGTTTTGGACCATTGGCAAAACCATATGTTTTGTAGTAGAAGACTCCTCCTCCCTATCTATCAAGAGTTACTATTCACGTTTTTAGGAGTCCACCCCTAGAGAACTCTCTCGTCTCTTTATCTATTCTTCCTACAGAGATCTAAATTTGCTATTGGAGTTCCATACAAAGCCCTAAGTCGATTGAATGTGGGTTGAATATATGTAGTTCTAGTAATCACATATTCCGACGTGGGACATTATCCAGTTCAATAGAGATCTTCTACTGCAAACTGGGTTCCATACAAAACCTTAGATCGATTGAGTGTGGGTTGAATGCATGTGATTTTAGTAATCACATATTCCGACGTGAGACGTTATCCGGTTCAATAGAGATTTTCCGCTATCCGGTTCGATAGAGATCTTCCGCTACAGATTCGAGTTCGTCTGCATCTAAGTACGTGATCCGAATTGTTTACAACCTTCACATACAATTATTTTTATATTTTAATATAAGTTTGTTATACACATGTACAATTAGAATTTGAATTCAGTTCAATTAATATTAATTTAAGTGAATATATAGTTTTAGTATATATATATATATATATAGAGAGAGAGAGAGAGAGAGAGAGAGAGAGATTATTACTTATTTTTTATTTTCTTTTGCTTATACAAGTACACAATGGGATTTTGTGCACACTTAAACTCAAATAAAGGCGTTATAAGAATAAATGAATCACCTGCAAATCACAATGCTCTACAATTACAAGCAACTTTTAGTCCATGCTATAAACTGCCTGCTTTAAGAGATAACAATGAGCTTCTTCCCCAAGAGAATTTCATAGTCCACAAATATCCCCTTTCTATGTCCAACACAGAGGAAGAAAAGACTGTTTCAGCTCTGATAATACAATGGAGGCTTAGAATAGACCTAAGATTCATAATACATGGTAGAAAGAAGAAAAAATTAGCATCTAGATAAAATAATAAGGGCTGCCAATATCCAAATGGACCATCAGTAATTCAATAATCTCTAATTAATATGCGATCAATCTATACCCAAAAATGAAAAAATACATGTAAAAACTATTATGTTTCCAATAAAAAAAATACAAAATACAAAAGCAAATAAAGAGAAGGACAAAAGTTTCTACCACAAAATCCTGAAAACAAAGATCTCAAAGCTTCCGTAAATCTCACTCATTGGAAGAGGATAGGGAGCTTCTCATTTAAGTGCTATCCAACCGCATGATGACTGACTTTTGAAGAAATAATGCAATAATCTCTAACTACTATGTGAATGCCTTCAAGCAGAAGTCAAGCAGAAGCAGACACCCGTGGTGCAACAGTTTTGGTTGCCGCATTACCAGCCAACCCACCAGTCCGGTTCATTTGGCCACCACTTTGATATCCACCTTCAAATACACGTTTTGAGGATCCATTCCTGCTGCCACCACGGCTTCCAAACTCGTTCCCGCTGTTGGGATTCACCTGGCCATAACCCCTGCTATTTCCATAGTTGCCACGCCCTCTCACTCCATCATTCCTGAACCCTCCGTTACCCCTCCCAGGTGGAAAACGATCTCTGTTGTTCCCTTCAAAAAAAAAAAAGTGTGCCTTTTAATGAGCAAAGTTGGGCATATAAAAAGAAACAAATAAATAATAATAATAATCGGGAAGAGACATGCTGATGGATATGCTCAACATCTTGCTATTTTTTTTTTAGCAATAGTGATGTTGGCTAGACATTATCTTTCTCTTAACTGCAAGCTGCCTTCAAACTGGCTTTATAGACTACCAACCAGTAAGGATTCTATCCTCTCATAGAGAATGGACAGCCTCCCTTGCAAGGAATTCATGTATAGTCTGGGCATAAAAATCTCCCTTGCAAAGACAATATCATGGGCTATGTTTGACCTAAAAAAAATGTGAGAATGGGAGGGATGTCCTTCAATGAAAACCTCTTGCTAACTAAAATAGGTTTGGACAAGCACCCATCTCATGGATTGCACATGTATATTCCTAGTACTCGAGTTATCCAAATAGTGAATTGCATCGCAATTCAAGCAAGACTTTTCCCTGTATCTATTGTATACAAGGATGTAACAAACTTGAAGGTGATGGTAACTCTGATTTAATATGTTCTGTGTCATGCAGTGTAGGCATGTCATTTATGAAAGAAAGCTGATTTCAAGCGTTCTGTGTCATTTAGGAAAGAAAGCTGATTTAACGTGTTCTGTATCATGTACGCATGTAATAGAAAAGAAGGTTTTCCATCATTAAAAATTAATAATAATGAACCCATCTTTTTCTGTGAATGAAAAAACCAAGAAGTTTCACGCCAGAGTTTAAGCAATTGCATCCCAACTTGCCTCGTGAAATAGATGCCCTCTTTTCCTCGACATAAGCTTGGCGACCACCAATCATAATGGGTGAAGCCTGAAAAAGAAAAAAAATAAAAAAAAGTTAAAAAAATAAAAAATAAATATATATATATATATATAAACCTAAGAAAATTATATGAATTGTATTGTGCATTCAGAATCTTAGAAACTGTTAGAATCTATTTTACTGAGAAAGTTTTGTAAACAAAAGCACAAATACAAAAAAAAAATGCCTTTGAATTCAGATTTAAGAAATTTAGTGAAGACTGAAGAAGCTTTTTCTGAAATCATTTTACTAGTATTTTTACATTACTCAATGTGGAGCACGAAAATCTACTAACTAAAGTGTGAAAAAAATGAAGAGCAGAGCAATCATAACAATATGAAGAGATATAAGGCTAACAAAAAAACATAACTGTCAACCTCACTGTCATCAAATTTTTACCAAGTTTCCATACAGGGGAAGAACATATAAACAACCCAACTCTCACCCCAAATCCCATCAATATACATTGCTAAATATAAAGACCTAAATTGTTGATTTTCACAGATAATCTATACTCAAAAAAAAAAAAATTGAGCAAAGCCCAAGGTTGGTAAGCTCAACAATTTGAAAGGACCACGTGTTGGAGCATGTGGAACGATTTCAACAAACCACACGTAGGTGCTCAACAATTGGATGAATTCATCATTGGCGCATGTGGAACAATCTGAACAAACCCAGAGGTTGGTACTCCGATTTGAACCCATGGGTTGATGCTTAATCAAAATTTAAATCTATTACTGGAGAGCTTCCTCTCATTGTTGGAAGAGAAACGAAGAGAAGATTTCAACCATTGAAGGAAGCTCAGACCAAATTGCGAAGTTTGTCTCTCATTATATTGCTCAAAGCTCTACTGGAACCTTAGAAATCGGACCATTGCTTCTCTATAAGCTTTATTATAAAAAGTTGCCTCTTTGTAGACAAATAATAGTACATGAAGGTAAAAGCAAAATGCAATTTTGTGTAAAGAAGGGTGCTTATGCCTTTTGGCACAATTCCAACTCAGAGGGGTAAATTGGTCCTTAAATCACAATATTTGGCTGATGTCGGCACTTATCATCGACTGATATAACGGAGGGGAGGTCTGTGTTATCAAGTACAAAACCTCAAGGTGGCTAGTAGAAATTCTTAAAACACAAGTCTCACTGGATTTGTTAGATAAGGGGTGTAAATATCATTTACCCTTATTTATATTAATTTGTAAGTTGACTTATTATTTATATTACAATCATATATCCATGTTTTATACTAATTAAAGACATTCAAGATACAATTATACTAACAATTATATACAATTGAATTACTTATTACTAACAAAATCATGTAATTTATTTTAACATATTCTTATTACAAATATAATTAATTAACTATAAAATTGTATTAGCATAATACTTACATAGTGCAGTCAAAGCAGCCACTATGCTTTGTTAAATACTATAGCACCTTAAACCATGCTAAGGCAGGAGGTTTTGCCTAGGCAACCTCCTACTAGGGCCTAGGCAACTCCAACATGGTAATTATTTAGGGGACTAAGGTAGCTGCTTCAGTAATATGTTAAAATAACTTAAGATATAACATCTATTAAGTTTATTTTTATTTTTTATCATTAAACTTATATCAAATAAAGTACTATCTTAAGAGAGAACATTTGATGAAGTAAATGATCATTATGACGAGAATGAAAGGTGACCAATATGAAGATCTTGATACAGATTTTTATTTTTTTTACATTTTTTATGATCATGATTTTGCATTTCTATGTTGAACACAAAGACTATCTTGTTTTTGTCTTTAATGTTTTTGATAACTCGGTATAATTGATTACTTGGTACTAACTAGTATGTAAACCAGCATACGTCTTTTCCTAAATTTGAACATGCTATGAATTAAGAGCTAGATGATAATGTTTTGATCTTTACTTATTACTCTAAATATTTTACACGATATTATGCTAGCGTGGTTCAAAATATCTTGATACATCCCTTTCCCCAAGGGTTGATAAAAATCAAGGGAGAAAATCTGATTTCATAAAATATTCCTCAATATATTGCTATATATCATGATATATCCCCCTGCTATAATGTTTCTATTTAATATAAAGGATGTATTGACTAAAATAAGGGGAGATGTCCCTCATTTTACTCAAGAAGCACATAACTTCCAAAAATTTCCAACAATCTTTTCAAGTTTTCTTGAGGATTTACAGATCATTTCGACATTCTTGGTCTGCAAAATCTAAGAATATATGTACTAATAGGATTGATCCTAGTTTTCTGGTTTATTTAGTACAAAAAGAAGATTAAATGCAAACCAAATTACTTATGTGATAGATTAACATGCATCTCATCAAGGATTTAATTGTTTTTAGGACATAAAAATCGAAAATTGGGATAAAAGAATCAAAAAAAACATGGAAAAAATAATAATTTTGAGTTTTCAATCTAAATATGTATCTTTAAGCCATGGATTAATTATGTGTTAGATGAAAGACCAATACATTTTTGTTCGAAATAAATATTATTTATTTGAATATTTTTATGATTATATATGCATATTACAAAAAAAGGTAAACATTTTAATTTGACTAAATGTTTAGTACTTGTGCCTTAAGTAGTAAATGCTTAGTATTTATTTGGGTTACCTCTTGAAGCTTCTTTTAAGTTGAAATATGTTTGGGATAAGGTGGTGGAAAGATCGGAAAAGAAACTCTCAATGGAAATCAAAATACTTGTCTAAGGGTGGCAAATTGACCTTGATTCGTAGTTATTTGGCTAACATGCCCACAAGGGCTGTCAACGAGCCGAGGTAGCTTGGATCGAACTCGGTGAGCCCGAAAAAAAGCTCATTATCTTAATGAGCTTGAGCCAAGCTTGGGTAGGCTCGGCTCGGCTTTTATAAGAGATTATACATCTATATTCATGTATCTTATATTATATATTAATATCAAACACATATGTTAAGATATTATATTATATATAATAATAATATTCAACTATAATATCAATGTATTTGCACTAATATAATTCTTTTACAAGTCAGAGCCTTTTATAGGCCGAATTTTTTGCGAGCTGAACCGAGCTTTAACGAGCCTGAGCCCCAAATTTTGTAACAAGCCTGAGCCTTGCTCAAGGTTTACGAGCCTGAGCCGAGCTGGGCAAAGCTCGGTTCGTTTACAGCCCTAATGCCCACATACTGTCTTTATTCAAGATTCCAATCACCGTGGCTAGGCGTGTGGAGAAGCTACAGAGGGAATTTTTATGGAGGGGGAAAGGAGATGTCCACAAGTATCACTTAGTGAAGTGGAAGAAGTGTGCAAGCATAAAGAGTTTGGGGGTTTAGGTATAAGGAGGCTTTTGGAGTTTAATGAAGCTCTTCTGAGGAAATGGTTATGAAGATTTGGGATTGAGAGGAGCAGTCTATGAGGACGGATGATTGTAGCAAAATATGGTAGTAACACAAGCGATTGGTCAACACCTTTGGTGCGTAGTACTTATGGATCAAGCCTTTGGAAAGCCATAATATCAGTAGCCTCAAAATTCGAGGCGTACATCTGAATTCTTGTGGAAAATGGGGAGAGAACTTCATTCTGGTTAGACAAATGGACTGGATCGAGTAATCTTAGGATCAGTTCCCTAATATTAATAACATAGCTCTTTCCAAGGAAGCCAGGGTGAGCAATATCATTTCGAGGAATTAGGGAAGAGTTTCATGCAATTTAGGGCTGAGAGTGTTGTTTAATAGAGAATTGGAGTCAGTATCTAACCTGCTATCCCTGATCCAGGATCATCCTTTCTGAGAAGGTCATGATTTGAGATTGTGAAAGCCTATTACAATCGGCTATTCCAACAGTTGCAGCCTTGTAGCTTGGCAAAAGTTCTTTGGCAGCCTGGTATTCTTTCCAAAGCTCAATTTTTCATATAGAATTTGACCAAGGATAAAGTTCTTACCGTTGATCATTTGAAGTCTAGGGGTTGGGCCACGCCTAATAGATGTGCGATGTGCAAAGCTAGTACGGAGAACGTACCTCATCTCTTTATTCATTGCGATGTAGCTACCTACATTTAGGAATATCCTCAACAGATTTGGTGCTCAATACGTGTGGCCAAGGTACATAGGAATGCTTCTAGAGGATTGGGGAAAGAAGAGAGTGAACTCAAAGAAGAATCTCATTGTGGAATGTGTGCCCTTTTGTCATTTGTTGGATCATTTGGAAAGAGCGCAATAGAAGAATATTCGAGGATGCCAAATTTGAAGTGGGTTGACTTGTGGATCAGGTGCTTTCTACCCTTTTCGTTTGGTTAAATTCTAGAGACGAATTTCATTCTATTTCTTATTGGGATATTAAGGGCAGTTGGGAGTCTCTTTAGTTGGCCATTCTAGTAGGAGCGCTTTGTGGGATTTGGGTTCTGTTTGGACTTTTCTTTGTTTCTCATCTTTTAAATGTTGTCAATGTAAACATATTGTGTACATGGGGTTGGTTTGTATGCCTATACCTGTTTTGTAATTATTATCTTTCTCCCTTCATATTAATATATATTTGTCTCTTTTACTTATCCAAAAAAAAAAATTATTTATTTAAATAAATTATTAAAACAATACTTAAAAAACTAACTATGAAAATGCAAATTATAGATTTGCAATGAAAAGTCACGAAAAATATTAAGTCATATTACGTATTTGTAGTTGAAAAATATCTTATTCATAAAAATGTAACAAAAAATGTTATTTATTCTAATATTTTTAAAAAACTATAAAAGCATTAAATATGAAAATACAAATTATAGATTTTTACTGAAATATTAGCGAGAAGCTTTAGTTCATATTATGTATTTGTAGTTGGAATGTATCCTATTAATAAAAATGTATAAAAAAGTATCTATTAATACAATTTCTTTTTAAAAATATAAATACATTAAATATAAAATGCAAATTATAGTTTGGAATGAAAAATTAGTGAAAAGTTCCATCCTTTGGAACTTAAGCCCAGCGGCTATTGTATGGTCGATCTGGAGAGAAAGGAACTGCAGGATTTTTGA